>JAZHYW010001356.1:0-75484 GCA_037355805.1 Ixodes ricinus
TTTCGCCGGAGTAAGGTTGCAACGCCTATTGGCTGAGAAAAAAAGTAAAAACAAGCAAAACAACACAAACCGGAAGTGACGCCAGTTTTTGTTTTGTTTGTTTTTGCTTTTGTCAGGTTTGTTTTTTGTTTATTACTTTTTCTTTTTCCAACATCTAGGCTTGATTTGCTTGGTCTACCGTTGGGCGCTTTTCGGAGCTGTCGCGTCGGTTCAAGCGGTCTTTTTTTTCTTGTTTTATACGGTGTCGTGTTGTGTATGTGGCGCCGTATTGCCGAGTGTAATAATCGTGGAGTTGGTCGTGGTATTCGCCGGGAGTGAAGACCACAGCAACCACAGTGCATTCATGCAAGCTAGCGGGCCCCGCCTCGACACGCCGAGGCCCGTGGGCCGCTTGTTCGGAACATAAAAGGTGAGTGGATTTTACCTACTGGTGGCGTTCGATCGTGGATTCGACACCGCTGTAGTGGAATTTGATAGCGCGTGGCTACCTCACGTAGCGTCGGGGACAAAGAAGGAGAGAATAAAGATAATCAACGGGAGTGGCTACCCATTCGAACTAGAAGGCAGCAGGGTAATTCCCACGTCGTTCTCGGCAGAGCTGTCCAGAGTTTCAAATGCGAAGGTTTGAGAATTTGAAATGTGCAGCGTTATGATCGTATTGAGGCACCTCACTGCATGTGGCTCAGGGTGCCGAAGGCGCCACATTTGCATTCAGTAATCGCACTTATAGAAGGACCAAGCGCGTTGAGAATGTCAGCTTTTGGCGAGCTCCAGCAGTCACAAAAGCGTTCTGTCCAAAGACAGAACGCTTTACAAACAGATCAGACGACGCAAGTGGACCTCCCGGCGCGTCTCATTTGTGGCGGGTAATAATGTTACTTACTGTTCATCTGGTTGGCCTACTAATTTAGGGATGGCGTTTTCTGCACCAATACTGTATTCTGCCTCGTGGCACATTCACACCTGCAGCAAAACTGCTAAGCGGTTCTGCTACAGATTGATCGCGAAGAGTTGTACTCTTCCATAATGTGCAGGATAAAATGACAACAAATAAGTGTGCCTCACTGTTCTAATTCTCTTTTGGTATGCAACTGGTTGTATTTTCTGCTACATTTTGATCAGAAAGCCACTGCGAGACAGGCATTATTGATGCATATTATCCTGAATAATGCTTGAGCATGAGACGAGGCAACAGAAAAACTTCTATATGTACCTGCTTTTTATGCTTTTGCAATTCTCCGGCTCGCCCACTCTTCTCATGGTTATTGTTTTGTTTGGTGTAAATTTTCCACCCCAGGTGTCCGATGCTTGCGGCTGATGGCTTCTACCTACGTGCATCAAAGAGCAGGCCTGCACCTTTGCCGAGACAGCAGTGAAACATTACGAGTTCTGTGTAACTGCAGCGACTGGGTCACCGATGCCGTTCCACTTCCTGCACTGCACTCCGCGTGGGTCAGAGGGCCAGCGCATGCCCTTTATGGGTTGTCGCCAGCCACAGTAAGTATGGCTTGGAGCCACGTCATGCGAGTGAAATGCTTGTCACCTGAGTGACGTCAGTGGGGCTGTTGGGGGGCTATGACCGGTGGTCTGTGATCACAGACCACCAAGCACCATTGCACTGTTCCTGGATCAACTAGCCGCTGTTGAGGAAGAACAGAGTGCTTGGAGAAGAGTTATGGTGTCCGCTTTTCCACTAGCTCCAGCTGTCGCAACAGACATTTTGTTGAAAGAAGCAACATCTATGAATGAGTACACGGCGCTGAATGGCCGCAAAGGGGCCTCGCTTCTGACCGAGGGGGTCAAGATTGTCCCGTTTCAACAGAGCTACCTTTTGGGAAATGTACAGCACAGGAAATAAAGGGCCCAAAAGTTTTCTACCTCGACGAGGTGTGGGTTATGGCAGGACCAATTTTCTCAAAGGTGCGGGTAGACACCAATGCAGCTTTGTTCCGTGACCGACACCTTCATGCGTGGTGGCACGAGGCAGTCATTGCTTAACCTGGCGTAAAGCTCAACGACTGGACTGGTCAAGGGTGGCATGCCTGAGAGTGAGGCAGTAGACGGCTTTTATATACCAACTTTAGACTTCATTCACCCCTTAGCTGACAGGGCACTGGAAGCTACATACTTGGTGAGCCAGCCGATAGTCAGTCTTGCATCGCCTAATATGCCCTTTGCTTGTGCAGATGTGCAGAGAGGACACGAGGCAATAAAAGCTTAACCCACCAACCACATGGCCTCTATCGCCCTGTCAGCGTAGGGGTGAACGGAGCGCAGGGGCGGCAGAGTTGGTGGGGTCTGCTGAGTGCATCTGGCATAGCAGCTCGGTAGTGGGGAGTTACTAAAGCACTTCTCACGCGGCATACCACTTTCATGCTGGTGACCACGAACCTTTCACGTCGCCTTGCAGTGGCTACTGCACAGTTAGTTGATACGAGCTTGATTTGTTTGTGCGACAGCTCAAAATTGACCATTTTGTTATTCTCCTAGGCAAATAAAAATGATGCCTAGACATGAGCCTCAAAATGTAAAACTTGGGAAGTATATTTGCGAAGAAAAAGAAAGCCATTTCCGAAACCAAATTTTAAGCTCCCACAGAACTGGGCAACGTCAAGGGGCGAGCAGTGAACTCCATGCCATTTTGTCCTCTCTCAAAATTGGTTTTCTCCGCTGCTGCCGAGCAAGGGTAAAGAGTGAGGCACAACTTGAACATGTCAGTCACACTTTTGGGGCCCTATTCATCCAACGAACCAAGTTCTTCATTGCCTCAAATTGCGTCTCGCAAATGGCGTCATTCAATGTTACAAAAATGGGGCTTGCAAAGTCTCTAAATTGTGTGGTTCATTAAGTGTTTGCAAAACCGAAAGTGAGGAGATCTTGGCTGGGAGAAAAGACCGCAAACTTTAAAAAGGCGCATGTGCACACAGGAAAATATCTTTCCACTTTAGCACAGCTTTCGCTGTGCCAAAGTCGAAAGAGGTGGGAGGGGCTTCCACTTCGTTCTTGACCTGTCACGAACAATTTAAACCACTATTGTATAACTTGTTTACACCATTGTTTAACATGTTTGTTTCCTATGTTTGCATTTACAGTTGCACTGTGTAATGCCCCTGGCTCTGAGGGTAAAATAAAGGAATAGAACCCAACCAATTCTGTGAGTTGCCAAGTTCAATTACAATCTCCTCTTTGTGGATATGTACTGAATAAACCGAGCACCGGCCCTGGACAAGCGGAAGTCCATTGCCACTGACTGAATGCCAGCGGAGCTGCCGAGTCCGGCTTGTATTTGGTCCCATGGCACACATTAGAGCACTGCGTGGGCCTACTTTTCGAGGCCAGTCCCGGGCCTCCTGGCAACCCATTCTGTCCGTCCTGACGACAAAGTGCGCCTAATAAGCATACAAATACCTCTGTTGCCCGTTTTCACGAGATTGCAGCTTTAGCAGGCTGCTCGACTGTCATGTTTTGGCAGCATTTTTCGAAAACGAGTTTTTTACGTAGGCTGCACTCAATTAGAAGGCTGGGGGGCATATTGAATCACATTTGTCCAATCTGTCTGCCAGAATGTGTGAAAGTAGAACAGATAGCACATCGCTCTTCGTAGAGCGGCTCAACCTTGACTAAGGTTTAGGCTAGGCCTGTGTAGTGCTCTAGAACACATCTAATTTCACTCTCCTCTATCACAGTGTAGAGCTAGAAACTAATGTGGCCTACCAGCTGGTGGTGGTGTGGTAATGATGAAATGTGGTTTGCCTCATCAAGCAAACGCATATGGATGCCGGTACTTTGCTTGGCAGAACTTGACCAAGACTGAAGTTTTCGCCTTTTGCCAAGTTCCGCTGAGGCACAGAATAGTTTGCTGCCAGATGCGATTGTAGAGCATCTACCCACCACTTAGAGCTACACGAGACTGGTTTGATTAAAATGGGAACTATAGATTGTCCTTTCAGAAATGCCAAGAAGTAAACTTTCTAACTTGCCATGTAATTTTTTTCCTTCTTTTAAGCTTTCTTTTTGTGCAAACAACACCAACAGCCGGCATTGAATTAAAGTCGCAAATAGTCGTAAGCTGTTATAAAATAAGGTGCGTAAATTGTACACATAATGATGGCATGCAGTTAGGTAGCACAAAATAAGTGTCAGACGACACTTCACATAGCAAGAAAAAAAATTGCAGTAAAACGCAGAAAAAAAAAACTACGCTTTTGCCAAGGAGCGGAGGAAAGAGAGGAGCGACAATTTGAAGCCACTTTGTGGCGGCTGTGTCACGCGATTCCAAGATGGCAGCACCCATGCGACGGAGGGTGAGGAGGTCTAATTTTAGAAATAAATTGAAGGGATGGCATAAAGCCATTGGCAGGGGGGACTGCTCTGCTAGCTCGGATGTGATGGGGTTCCCCAACACAGTGAGGCAATTACTGTACCAAAGTGCTTGCCCTATTGTGCTGCACTCTACTTCAACAAAAGTGAGAGAATTTGCACCAACAGTGTGCTGAAAATATATATTTCCTCAATGTTGAAACTATTTGCAATGGCTTTGTTATATGCCACAGTCTTATGGGCAGTTATGAAAACTTTTTTGGAAACTGCAGCAGCTGACAACACGGTCACCTTCCTCGCCAAAGCGCGGGGTGACCTGCAGTGTTTGGAAGCCTAGCTTGGAGCGCAAGCTACCGTTGCATTAGTAGCAGGCTGCATTTGGAAGATAGTTTGGCTGTAGCTGGCTTCAGTAGCTGCATTGGAATGTGCATCTATTGACATCTGGTGACCATAGCAGACAGAATTTATGGTGCAGGAGGAGGCTGGTGTGATGAGATCAGGTGCGTATTTGGGCTCTCTTACAGTGCTTTTCAATGCGGCCGCAGAACATGAACATAGGGTTCTAAAGGACTGAAAGTTGATGGCCGATATTTTCTGGCACCCAATATTTTGACAAGCCTTGCATGAAAGGCTTTTTCTTTTTCTTACCTGGGACATGGGGCTGAAGTATCAAACTGCCCGTGATGTCGCAAACGAAACAGGATATCACCGGAACATCTCAGTGCTAATAGTTGCTGACAAGATGAGAAATGCAGGGCATCTCTTAACGCCCAGCCTCCAGCGAGCAGTTGTCACCTTTTTTCATGCTTTGGCTGTGCGTGGATTGTTGAGGCTTGCAAGATCCCAAAGCATTGCCGAACGTAGGAAGCTCCTCCCTGCCATTCTCGTTGTCCTACATTTGGTCCTCGAGGCACACCCCCAGTTGGTACAAAAACATGATAGTCTATTGAACACACCCGTACACGATTCGGGCAATATGTTAGATATAGTCGTCAACGGAATGCGAGCAGCTGGGCATGTCTTGCAAATGTCTGGCCTCTATGCATTGCTATGGACAAATGCATGGAGACTCCACCTGAGGCTAGATTTTTGCTTATAAGTAAGTAAATAATTTTTTGTAAGCAACTTAAATTCTTGATATCTAATTATGAGGGTGTTCTTGTCATCTCAGTGCCATACTGCAAGGATGGAAGCCCTTTCTGAAGTATTACACTTCGCTTTGCTTTGGTAGCAGACGACACAATAGATTTGCTGGCCTCTGTTGCAGCGGGCGTTTTCTTTGAATTGCGTCGGTAAACGAGCGACCAAATCAAGTGCATCGCCATGGCCGTAGAGGCCTCCGCAATGTGCATTCTTTTTCTGTGAAGAACCCAGCTTTGTTCAGAGGGGTGCAAATGCCGTAAAATCAAACCACGTCATGCAAATCAGTTACGACGACGACCTGAAGTCTATTACCAGCATACCGTAAAGTTCCGAAAGAACGCCCACCCAAAATGAAGAGATAGATGGTGAAAAACATGAGGTGGGCTATCTTTGGGGACGCCACAGCAAAACTTTATCGAAAACCGGCTACAAACTACGTGACGCGGAAACTGATACCGCAGATCGCGGACACCGCAAATTCGCGTTTCACGATGCGATAAACACGTGGGAACCCGCTACAGACTTGCCTGCCACAGGAACCGATATCGCACGCGCAGATCGCGGACACAAAGGCAGGAATCCGCTACAAACTCGTACGTTACGGGAACAAATACCGCAGATCGCGAACGCAGCAAAATCATATTTCACGATGCAATATAGTACACGCTGGACCAACTCGCGTAAAATGGAAATCGCGCACGCAGATCGCGGACAAAAACGCAGGAATCCTCTATAAACTCGCTTGTCCGACATGCCGGTACAGCAAATTGCGCGGTTGATGCAATTCCCTTCGGACATTGCGTGACGTCCGACAGAAATCGTGGGGTGGGCGATGTTTCGGAATTTTTATGTTACAGATATTTAGCCAGAAAAACGGGATGGGCGACCTCTCAGGGGCGGCGTTCTCTCGAAACTTTACGGTAGTGCAGGCCAGCATGAGAAACAAATTGTACACCGTCGAGGTAAGTCGTTTATTATATATTATTATGTTCGAGACTTGTACTCAATACTAAATTAAAAAGCTAGTCCAGACAGGAGAACATATAAATAGCACATTGAAAAAAACATCACCAGAGGTAGATATATAAGCATAGAGAAAATAACCGGATAGCGCATGGACATAGGCATACTTCTCAACGCTGTTTTACCATAGCAATGTAAGACTACTGCAACTTTGAGCTAGATTTTACTCTCACTACTACTTGCATGCAACTACTTTGTCAATATTATAGTAATAATATATAAATATAGCGCCATATTTTAAGACATTATGACCGAGCAGAAAATAGGTTTTGCGTGCTCTCGGTTGGTTTGGCCCTTTTTTTTTACATCAAGGCAACCGTCTGCCAGTGCTACATGAATTCACCTTGTGTTTTTTATCCAGTTCTTTCGCGCTTTGGGGTCTTGCGGAAATCTGAAGAAACTGCTAGAATTTTTCTTCACGTCATGGTTACAACCCGGTACGAAACACCCTCCCATAGCGAGAGTCCGCAAACAAAATTTGAAATCTCAACCGATTGCCTTAAGTGCTTTTCTCACGGGCGCAATGCAATGTTTTAGCAGACGATCATCTCTATCGACGCCCGGACTTTCGATGAACCATATTTTGCATCGCACCCCACTATGAATTCTTGTAAGTGTCTGAAACTCATTATATTTCAAACAAATGCAATATCAGAATATCGTCTTTATTCCCACAAATTCAACCGACGGCGCCGGCTTGTGGCAGACGGCATACTTCTTGGATTTGTCATCTGCTGTAGGAACCTTGAGGACCGGATGTTGCAGTTGTAAATATTTCAGAAACAACCGATTACCGGCACACTTCTGTTGAAACATATATGACATTCAAGCTTTCTATATCTGTGATTTTTAGAAGTTTAAATCCTACTCCTGATTTTTGAACGGTCGGGTTTCCGTAGCGAAACCTAACCACATGTGTTTGTCCATAACAGTGACCCTAGCAATGGTTTGTTTGGACCCATGACGTCATACTTACGGAGTCAATTGCCGAAGGTAGGAAGCTTGTGCTGGAGGCAGGGAAACAGGCTTCTCCCAGCCGTTGTCATCTCATGAGTGACTAGAGTTATTAAACCATTTTAAAAGTGGCAATGCTACACCATACAATAAAGGTTTTTACAATAGCCATTTGTGGTTGATCCTATCAAAAGCATGTTATAAATCAAAATAAATAATATGAACTTGCTTCGTAAGAAAAAAAAAAGGCGTCATATATTCAAGTTTACATAACCTAGTTTCTACTGAGCGACCTTCTACAGAAAATTGCGTTGAATGGTGCTGGTTTTAACTGAAGTAAAAACATCCATGTTAGTGTAAAACTATTTAAAAACGCTTTCAAACGAGCATACAGTAAGGAAACGGGGCAATGACTGTCTACCCTAGACATGTCACCAGTGTCCTTTACTGGTATGAGACCTCTTCCACAATAATGGAAGATTATGATTTCTCAGGTGAAATGCATGCTTCAATGAAGGGGCAAACAAATCAGTGCCACGCTTAACAATAAAACAAGATATAAAATCTGCACTCACAGAACAGCCTGGCTTTCATTTCTTTATTGCTTTTAACGTTCCGGCATCAACTTGAATGATTTCTGCAATGTTGTTAGTTAATATTACTGAAAAAAAGATGTGCTTGCATTGACCAAAGTGTGAACATTGTGAAAAAATTTCTCAGCAAACACAGAAGATCTCCAACAATATCCGGTCCCGCTTGGCAATGGTAGCAATACATGTACCAACGTTCTCACATCTAGGTCAGTTGACAAGCTTCGGAAAACGCCTGATGCCGTTTTGCGGTGCGTCCGCTCAGTGGCGGCTGCCACACCATCGGCCCGCCCTATGGACAGGTCCGGTGGAATGTTGGATGCACATTACTTGCAGTGGAAAGTTATTTTATTGTGGTTCTTAAGGTAAACATAAGGTCTGCACAATATTCAACGCAAAAAGAGTCAATCAAAAGGCGTTTTTTGTTGACCGCAAAGGCATCGACGCTGGTGGCGCTAGGAACGCTATCCACCCTTACCTGCTTGCGTGTTGGCAACATAGAACTGTTTTAGATCGCAGCTCATAGGCGTCCGTTTCCGCGTTTTGCGGCGTCGCCATCTGTGTACCACCCCGCTAAATTTAGCGGGAAATTGAATTGGTGTTGAAGTCACGTGATGTCAATTTTCCCGCTAAATCTAACGGAGGAACTGGACTAGTGTTGGGTCACGTGACATCAATTTCCCTGCCAAATTTAGCGGGGAAACTTAACCCGCTATATTTAGCGGGGAAATTCTTGCTAAATTTAGCAGGAAAGTTAGCGAAAATTTTCTACTAAATGGGAAGGGGACGAGAGGTAACCCTCCCCTCCTTCTGAAGCGCTGCACTCTAATTTTGCATTCCAGAAAATGGTAAACGTCTTTAATGTTTTTGTTTTTTTTTCAACGGTGCTCTTTTGCGGAGCTTGTCAACGGATAGATCTAAGAACGCTGGCGTGTACGGCCCAAGCGGAGGCATCTATTTCCCAAACACTGGTTTTGAAACCCCCCTTTTATTGACTCCTTTCAAGAAGACACTCAGTTTAGAGAAAATGGCGACAAACCACCTTTTAGCAAATTTGTTTTTAGAAAAACAAAATTAACCAGTCAGTCAGCGAGTCACTCGCTTGGGCGGCCAGCATATTCAGAGTATGATAGACAAGTTTTCGTGCATGTCGCAACCCTGCTGTTTTCACAAGAATACGTCCTGCCTGGTTTACGGCCTAACAGAGAAGAGCGGGTGTTCGAAGCATACGTCAACGTGCCTCAGTGAATCATGGCTAGCCTTTAGCGTCTTCCAGATTTGCTTATGCCGATCAAATGGATTCACTAAACGGCTCTCCTCTAAAACTGCTTGTTTTAGGCTGCACCAACAAGCAGTTGTAGGTGCAGTGCATTCTATTAGCATACAATAAAGGCACACAGCTAAAGCACCTCAGTGATGCCTAGTAGGTGGCGAAACAATCTACCCTATAACAAAGCGTGCGTAGCTACCGAGACATCACGTCATTCAGAGTGCAGATGCAGAGTATAATCAACTATACAGCTTTGTCTCGGTATTTGCATAATCTTCCAAGTTATTGTCCAGGCACAGGCGGCACTGCCGAGTAAGACCAGCAAATATATAAATATTTAACACGGGGTACTATTCAGTTTCGTATCTCCAACATTACCGTCCTGCTTCGGCTCGTCACTAGGCGGTTGACAGCTGCCCAGGTGAGGATGCTTTCCGGATATGCGGAAGCAAAACATCTCATCCGCACAAGTGCTGTCCGCCACTGCTTAGCCGCGTGTTCTTTGCGAACATAACTGGGCTGCCTAACGATATAGAACGCCGTAAGTTAAAGAATATATTTCAAAACAATACAAGCGTATCTTGCAATTGCGCAACATAAAAAGAACAGTGCAGGTAGAGTTGCATGGTCTCTTTTTACGTTTCTGGATTCATACGAATGCTCATTTTCGCTAGCACAATTGTAGGTGTACTAAAACAGGAAAATGAACCAGAAAGTGTGATGGGTTTGGGAGGGAAAGAAACGTGGACACAAGGCAAACAAGCAATTTAGAAGAGACTACTCACCGAGCTAACGCTCTGAACGAAGAACAATCTGAACGTTAAATAATACTTTCTGTACAAGTACAAGATACCCACGATATTACGCGATAAATAGCCACCAAAATTAACGTACCAATTAGGCAGTCCTGTTCGTAAGTCACGTAAATCGCCGAAGTCGCACAACGTTCACGAAACAAAGCGGCCATCTTGGAAAAATCAAAACAGTGATGGTGATAGCGATGGGTATTCTGCAAAACCTCTGAGGACAAATGTAATCAGCGTTTTTTTTTTTCCGTTTTCTTGTTAATATAAATTAATGTATGGAAACCATATTCACCCTCGCATAAACTTATTAAAACCATGGTAACAAAATAGTTAAGTTTAAACATTTAGTTGTGCTGAAATACACTTGGTAATGCCTATAAACCTTGTTTCAGTAATTAAATGCTAACAGAACACAAATACTTGAATGGTCAAAAGTCGATGGTGGACAGAAAAATTAAATGGGGGATATCTATCTTCTTTCCATGAAACTTCGGAGCTTAATCTTTTCAATAATCACCTTCTCGCATGTTTTACAGTAGTTTGTGGCATGGACTCACCAAGCTGTTTTTGTAAAGTGTGGCAAGAGGTATGCACCACCATCAGAAAAAAAAATATGACAATTTATTTAATTACAACAGGAAGCCACGTGAGGGGAAGATGGCAAGACCCGATCCACGAAAAGGAGTGGGCCTAAGAGTGCAGTCTTGGTCCATGATTCAGGACGGTTTGAAACCTACGATGAATGCAGAGAACAAAGGAGACCATCAGGTCAACAGGAACCAATATCTGACCCGAATATGCAGTGCAATGCAGAGCAGGGGCAAATTTATGGGTCAGCCTGGGGGGAAGGGAGATGATATCACGGGCAAAATGTTGCCCAGATCTGTTTTGTTGACCTAATATTTGTTATGTTACCAAAAAAACAATGTTACTAAAACACTCAGCTGGGAAACTCACCCTTGGAACCTAGATCGCTCGTGTCCACCGAGACCAAACTAAATATGATAACAGCGCCACCCTTTAGCGATGAGTCAAAACATGCAAGTTGTTTTATATAGCAACTGGAAGATGGCCCTGCGAGATGGCACCACCTAGAGTTCCTGCATAGGCTCCCTATGGGAGCCAGAGTTGCACGTCTGTTTTCCACGTGCCGCCGCGCCGCTATTCGCCGAGATCCGATCACGTTAGGAGCAGACTCAAATGCCGTGCAGGGAAGCAGACGTTGCACGCTACCCGGCGTACATTCCCCTGTTTTTGAGTGTGCCGTGCTGCTATTCGCCAAATTCAGTCACGTGAGGAGCAGGCACCAAATTTCGTGCAAGAAAGACAACACTACGGGGATGAATGCGCAACTCTGGCTCGCGTAGGGAGCCTATACGGGAACTCTAGTGCCACCGGCCCTTCCGTGACTCGACGGAACCAGTAAGTGCAGCCGTGCAGTTCAGAGTGGCTGCTGCGGGAGAAATGGCGGCGTTGCGATCACGTTTAGTTCGGTTCTAGAGTATGCAACTTTTTCAAACGAGGCTCTTATAGCAGTTTCCCCACTAAGTGTTCTAGTCACGTTCCCAAAAACTAATCATTTCTTCCTAACAAAAGCTGGCATATGTCGATTTTTCATTGAGAAAAAGTTAACCTCGGGGACTTAGTCCCCCCACCCCTCAAATCTGCCCCAATGCATGTGCCAAGAAACTGAGGGAGAAGAGTGGAAGAGAGCTTGCAGGGACGTCAGGACACCTGAGCTGTGGTTGGAATGATTAGCGGGAAGACCTAAAGCTAGCTGCTTGTCTTCACTGGGCATTCGAATGCGAGAGCCAAATGCTGGAAGCGGGCATTCTACATTTGAACGTGTTCGAAGAGTGCAGCAGAAACAAAGGCTGCCTTTATCTTCACTGCACTCGAACGCGTTCGAGTACAAACGCAAAAACGCCGAACACCGGCATTCTGCATGTGCTGTACAGACAAAGGCAGTTAGCTTTAGGTCTACTACCCACTAATCATTCCAATCAGAGCTCTGCATTCTGAAGTCCCTGCACTCTCGTCTCCTCCACTCCTTCAATTTCTCGGCACATAGTTCGGGAAGTTTAACAACACTGGCTAGTGAAAAATCCAACAGACAGCATGACATCCACGAATAAAAAAGGTGCTTTCTTTGGCATTTTCTAAAGGTGTTCTAAATTGCGCGGCATTCATAGGATCTTTTCGCACTCGACTCGTCGCCCAGAGTCGACTTCAAGAATCCTCGCCAGACGGCCGTCCATTCGGATGACTGTCCCACACGATTTCGCAGGTCCCCCGAAGATGGGAGATGCGCGGAGGAGTGCGAGGGTAGGCCAGCAGGGTGGGCATACTCTCCCTGTTATGATACGGAACAAGCACTCTTGAAGCCAGACGACTCCGGACGGAACGTCTGCACGTCCGCAGCTTACGCCTCCTTGGGGGAGGAAAACCAGTGGCTCCCACCACAGACACTCACTTTTTCTCTAACAACCTTATTGAGACTTCTTCAATACAGGCGTCAAACAAAGCGCACCAAGCACTCCAACTCGAGTTACTCTGTTCGGAACTCAGGGAGCCGCGACTGAATGCGCCTATCACCACCACCACAAGGGAGGTCACGTAAAATTATGTCCCTGAACTGCTGCTGCCGCTTCAAACACCTCCGAGTTGTCCGAGCTGCTCGTGGGTTTCAAGTCGTACCGAAACCCAGCAACGCGTGTCACTGTGGAGGGGGAAATAACTCACCAGCAGCCCAAAAACTATACGAGAAACTTGCCCCGTGTTAGTGGGCCTTATAGCGAGTTATCTCCTAGAGTGCAAAACACCCGCTGAGTGCCGCACGGACAACCGGTCTCAAACTAACTTACAGAGTGCAGCCTGATGCTGTCGCCATCTGCATTGTAGTAAGACTGCAGACCTCAAACCGAAACTAGCGCTCTGCTGTTTGACATGACGGGCAGGAATGAGATTGCGAGTCGCTGTAACATGTAGTCTATATCTATGATGGCTTCAAACAGCTCGGCTGTAAGAGATATTTACAGATGGCATAAGTTTCTGTAACCAGCTCAGTACAAAACAGCTGTAACTTTTTGTTGAACGATACACTGGAAAAAAACTGCTTCCGCAAAAGCTTGATCAGACCAAACGCAAGAAATATGAAGGCTAGGCACGCCTTGCGGAACGGAAGGATGCCCGACGCTTTCTCTGAAGCGTGCTCCTTCTGTGCAAACAGCCTGAGCTAATCTCAGGGTTAGAATATTGGTCGCCTGTTTCATGCTGTTTTGGATGGATGTGGACTTGGTGGTGGGCTCAGTGTCGTCATAAAGCAGTACTCGGTCTTGTTGACTGATACTGCCATTTTGTTTGACACAGGTCTCAAATAAACCACAGGTAGATTAGACTTGTATCATCTGCTATGTACACTCCATTTTTTAGAAATGCTAAAGGGGCCAAATTCTAAAGGATCCAGGACACGAAAGGTTCACAAGTTAGATTGTTTGTTATATGAAACTGCTATAGGTTATCTGGCACAGACACAAAGTTTCAGGATTTTCAAGGCTCTAATAATTACGGAAATTAATTTTGAATGTTTGCAATTCGCAAGTGGTGACCCGGTAACCCTTAAACAACTCTGACGTAGTCTGCCTACTGTAATGACAGCGGCTCATCCATAAAGCACGCGACTCTGATGAAGAAGCAGTTGAGTGCTCTCTCTTTTGCGGTTCCCTACCCACGTTCGCCATGTTTCGCTTGCCAGCTATTCTGGCTCCCTACTTGTCTCCGTTGTCTCCTGCCGAAACTGACGACAATTTCAAAGAAGCAAGCAATGCCGATAGCCCAACGGATCGAAACGTGGGAGGGAAGTGGGGGCAAAGGAGCACGTTGGAACGATGGAAGCCCGGGCGCCTGGGGATCCACGTCTGTAAGTGCATGTAAGGGACCTATCAATGCGTCGCACCGCCTCGCTGACAGCTATTGCTAGCGACACTGGAGGGACTAGGCACAGGTCGTCACAGGCACTTGCAAACATGGCGGCCTTGCTGGATGGGCGGGTATGATCCGAGGGTCCCGCAACTAAATAGAATTCATTTGCATAACTGAAGAAACAGATTCTGCAGCAATATAGCAACAGGCGATGTATTTCAGTGGTATAGTTCTCAAATTTCATTATCTCTTTGTCCTGACCCCTTTAAAACTGGTTCAGCTACAGCAGCCGCCTTGGGACCTACCCCAGCCTCACCATAGTTGGTGAGGGGTCAAGAATGTCTCCTCTCCAGCGTTCGCTCTGCTAAAGTGGAAAGAGGTGAAAGGGGCTTCCACTTTGTTTTGGTCTGTCACTAACTATACCGCATTGGAGGCGTCTGCCCTGGCTTTCATGTGTGTCATGTACAAGCCCACTAATCTTTACGGCAATTTTTTAGATTGCACTGCTGTCTCCACAAACGCGGCCACCCATTTCAATAAGCTGCAATGTGCAACACTGTCAAAGCTCGCTAGCTCCAGGGCACGTTTCATTCTTGATTATCGTCACTTGTCCAGAAAGCTCTGCGACACTTGTTACGAATGCGAACCACTACCCTCGAGAATCAAGAGATAATTTTTAAGAAGTGCAGGACTGCAGAAAGGCAGTGCAACTTGCTTTGATCAGAATCGTGGTGCAATCAACAAGAGCCTGTTTGGCTCCTCGTCAAGTGACGGCTTAGAGACTCGTGCGCCCAAACGCTTGGATGCCCATCAAGCACACATGTTCTGGACGCTTTCTGTTGGAGAACTTTTGCAAATGTAATGCACGTCTAACGTAATTCTAGGGCTACCTTTGCTGCTTGTAGTGCTACAGGAGTTGGAATGAAATTCCATGTCCAGCATTGAGTCTCTGCCATTGTGTTTGCCAAGCTGAAAAACTCTGCATGTGCGTTAGCAGCCAATCGAACTCAGCAAAAAAAAACAGCCCGTCTTTGAGACAAGGGTGCCACTTCCTTCTTTTGAATGTGGTTCAGCTCTACGACCAAGAGTGCCCGCCAGGGTCATGGGCCTGCACCCATAGCTTTATTCCCCTCCAACTTTTTACTGAAAAGGGGTGTGGATTTATATTCAGGATTTTGAACAGTTTGATTTGGTCCTTAGTCATGCAGTCACTCAGGCCCGGAAATATAGGCCCTACAAATGTCGGGATGGGCAGGCAACAAAAACCTAAAATAGGCACTTTAAAAATCAAACTTTCATCTGTTTACTTCACTCCCGTTCTGTGATGCGGCGTGCCATCACATTCTGCTCCGTTTTACCTTGTGTTGTACCGCAGCCAACGAAACGAGCCACCGGAGCCAATCCGTGTGCCGTTGCGCCCAACGGAAAGGCCAGATGACGCACCCTTGGCACTGGATTGGCTGCGATGGCTCGCAGCATTCAGAGTAAAGTGCGGTATTGTATTTTGTGCCATGGCAAAATGTAATACTGAAGCAAGCATACAGTTGGCGACAAGTTTACACTTGAGCAACAAAAAATTTCATTTCACCCTGTCATTTGATCACTTCCTCTCGTTTACTTGACGTCAAGGCCTTTTTCAATATGGCGGCAGGGTGATGCCGAATTTTTGCAGCAGTTTTTCTGCTTTGAAGCCAGCTGGGTTTCATGCAAGGTTGTGCCAGTGTTTACACTCGTTTGCGGTAGTCTCTGTTCGACAATGTCAGAATCTGGCAGTCGCATTGCCATGCAAGTGATCAGTCTGTGCGTTTGCCCCTGGCAGTTAAGCTTGGGTGGAATGGCATCTGATGCCACCTGCTTCTCTCCAAGCCCCTAACATCGTTGAAGGGACACTTCAAAGTCCCTTATGATGTTTTTTATATAAATAAAACAATGCAGTGGGTTGTCCAATACCCTCCAAAAATATTGCAATGTAAAAAGATATTTTCCTGTGCGCACATGTGCCTTTTTAAAGTTTGCGGTCCTTTCTCCCAACCAAGATCTCCTCACTCAGAGACTTCGCAAACCCCATTTTTGTAACATTGAATGACGCCATTTGCGAGACGCAATTTGAGGCAATGAAGAACTTGGTTCGTTGGATGAATAGGGCCCCAAAAGTGTGACTGACATGTTCAAGTTGTGCCTCACTCTTTACCCTCGCTTGGCAGCAGCAAAGAAAACCAATTTTGAGAGAGGACAAAATGGCATGGAGTTCACTGCTCGCCCCTTGACGTTGCCCAGTTCTGTGGGAGCTTAAAATTTGGTTTCGGAAATGGCTTTTTTTTTCTTCGCAAATATACTTTTTAAGTTTTACACTTTGAGGCTCATGTCTAGGCATCATTTTTATTTGCCTAGGAGAATAACAAAATGGTCAATTTTGAGCTGTCGCACAAACAAATCAAGCTCGTATCAACTAACTGTGCAGTGGCCACTGCAAGGCAACGTGAAAGGTTCGTGGTCACCAGCATGAAAGTGGTATGCCGCGTGAGAAGTGCTTTAGTAACTCCCCACTACCGAGCTGCTATGCCAGATGCACTCAGCAGACCCCACCAACTCTGCCGCCCCTACGCTCCGTTCACCCCTACGCTGACAGGGCGATAGAGGCCATGTGGTTGGTGGGTTAAGCTTTTATTGCCTCGTGTCCTCTCTGCACATCTGCACAAGCAAAGGACATATTAGGCGATGCAAGACTGACTATCGGCTGGCTCACCGAGTATGTAGCTTCCAGTGCCCTGTCAGCTAAGGGGCGA
Organism: Ixodes ricinus; assembly: GCA_037355805.1. Lineage (NCBI taxonomy): Eukaryota > Metazoa > Arthropoda > Arachnida > Ixodida > Ixodidae > Ixodes > Ixodes ricinus. The sequence continues at coordinate 16,814 of JAZHYW010001356.1, forward strand.
ATGAAGTCTAAAGTTGGTATATAAAAGCCGTCTACTGCCTCACTCTCAGGCATGCCACCCTTGACCAGTCCAGTCGTTGAGCTTTACGCCAGGTTAAGCAATGACTGCCTCGTGCCACCACGCATGAAGGTGTCGGTCACGGAACAAAGCTGCATTGGTGTCTACCCGCACCTTTGAGAAAATTGGTCCTGCCATAACCCACACCTCGTCGAGGTAGAAAACTTTTGGGCCCTTTATTTCCTGTGCTGTACATTTCCCAAAAGGTAGCTCTGTTGAAACGGGACAATCTTGACCCCTCGGTCAGAAGCGAGGCCCCTTTGTGGCCATTCAGCGCCGTGTACTCATTCATAGATGTTGCTTCTTTCAACAAAATGTCTGTTGCGACAGCTGGAGCTAGTGGAAAAGCGGACACCATAACTCTTCTCCAAGCACTCTGTTCTTCCTCAACAGCGGCTAGTTGATCCAGGAACAGTGCAATGGTGCTTGGTGGTCTGTGATCACAGACCACCGGCCATAGCCCCCCAACAGCCCCACTGACGTCACTCAGGTGACAAGCATTTCACTCGCATGACGTGGCTCCAAGCCATACTTACTGTGGCTGGCGACAACCCATAAAGGGCATGCGCTGGCCCTCTGACCCACGCGGAGTGCAGTGCAGGAAGTGGAACAGCATCGGTGACCCAGTCGCTGCAGTTACACAGAACTCGTAATGTTTCACTGCTGTCTCGGCAAAGGTGCAGGCCTGCTCTTTGATGCACGTAGGTAGAAGCCATCAGCCGCAAGCATCGGACACCTGGGGTGGAAAATTTACACCAAACAAAACAATAACCATGAGAAGAGTGGGCGAGCCGGAGAATTGCAAAAGCATAAAAAGCAGGCACATATAGAAGTTTTTCTGTTGCCTCGTCTCATGCTCGAGCATTATTCAGGATAATATGCATCAATAATGCCTGTCTCGCAGTGGCTTTCTGATCAAAATGTAGCAGAAAATACAACCAGTTGCATACCAAAAGAGAATTAGAACAGTGAGGCACACTTATTTGTTGTCATTTTATCCTGCACATTATGGAAGAGTACAACTCTTCGCGATCAATCTGTAGCAGAACCGCTTAGCAGTTTTGCTGCAGGTGTGAATGTGCCACGAGGCAGAATACAGTATTGGTGCAGAAAACGCCATCCCTAAATTAGTAGGCCAACCAGATGAACAGTAAGTAACATTATTACCCGCCACAAATGAGACGCGCCGGGAGGTCCACTTGCGTCGTCTGATCTGTTTGTAAAGCGTTCTGTCTTTGGACAGAACGCTTTTGTGACTGCTGGAGCTCGCCAAAAGCTGACATTCTCAACGCGCTTGGTCCTTCTATAAGTGCGATTACTGAATGCAAATGTGGCGCCTTCGGCACCCTGAGCCACATGCAGTGAGGTGCCTCAATACGATCATAACGCTGCACATTTCAAATTCTCAAACCTTCGCATTTGAAACTCTGGACAGCTCTGCCGAGAACGACGTGGGAATTACCCTGCTGCCTTCTAGTTCGAATGGGTAGCCACTCCCGTTGATTATCTTTATTCTCTCCTTCTTTGTCCCCGACGCTACGTGAGGTAGCCACGCGCTATCAAATTCCACTACAGCGGTGTCGAATCCACGATCGAACGCCACCAGTAGGTAAAATCCACTCACCTTTTATGTTCCGAACAAGCGGCCCACGGGCCTCGGCGTGTCGAGGCGGGGCCCGCTAGCTTGCATGAATGCACTGTGGTTGCTGTGGTCTTCACTCCCGGCGAATACCACGACCAACTCCACGATTATTACACTCGGCAATACGGCGGCACATACACAACACGACAACGTATAAAACAAGAAAAACAAAGACCGCTTGAACCGACGCGACAGCTCCGAAAAGCGCCCAACGGTAGACCAAGCAAATCAAGCCTAGATGTTGGAAAAAGAAAAAGTAATAAACAAAAAACAAACCTGACAAAAGCAAAAACAAACAAAACAAAAACTGGCGTCACTTCCGGTTTGTGTTGTTTTGCTTGTTTTTACTTTTTTTTCTCAGCCAATAGGCGTTGCAACCCATAGAGTTATTACATAACGCTAGAGGCTCAGCTGGCGCTAGTGTCTACGCGACTTCGGGTTGCAAATTGAAGCAGACAGCATGCAGTCTACATTTCCAGCCTCCCTGTGTATTCCTAAGGGAAAACGCGCGTGAATTTTGTCTCTTCGCCGGAAAATAACATGAATAACTTTTGTCATTTCAGTTGTACCGGATAGTATGTATCTTTATTGGTATCGTGAAAGTGTAATTGCTTTAGTTACAGCATTTTTCTTTATCACTGAACGATGTTAAACTTCGCTCTATTTCAGGCCCAAACCTCTGTTTCAAGGAAGGTATGTGAAAACGAGCGACGATTCTAAGCAAACTAACGATCGAAAGGAATGTAGAGTGTGTTCAAGGTTTGCTCAGCATTTCGGTGGTGCTTATATATTGCTAATATGCCCGTCCTGTCATTGGATGAAAATGACTCCGTCGTGCATCTTTACGATCGGTTAAAGAAACATTCGAACGCAAAAAATAAAGCACGTGAGCTACGAAAGGTGTGTCGTTTTATTATTTCCTATGTCGGGCAGTTTTTATCGGGCACCTGCTCTCTGGCTCCCCCTATTTGCAAAGATTTGGAGCGTGCGGGTGGTGATCTGAACCCAGAACAAGCATCTTCGCACATATTCATGAGCAGAAAGAATGAAGCAGTACTTATTTATTGCAAATCTGACTATATTACGTGGCTTTCAATTTATTTTGATCGTCTGCGTGCACAAGGAGTTACTTATCCAGTGTTACTGCGTAGTTCTTGCCGTCTCTCTCGGTTTTCTACATGTCCTTCGTTCGTTTGGCACGTATATCCCCCATGTTGGAAAGCGTCGACGCCGTGTTCGCGCTAACAGTGTCCGACAGTGCACAAAAATACACGTACGAAGCCGTTTTAGCACCGTTTTTAATGCGATGAATTTGAAAGAAAAACGCCGTAACTGACCAATTATTTCGTCTGCGTGACTGAGAAATGTTCCAATGTGCCTAGTACGTACACATTATTCGCGATATTTGCTCTTATAATCGAGCGCAGAGAGAAAATGCACTCGGTTTTTCCCATAGAAATGCATTACCGGAAGTCAATTTCTGACTGCTTGCCGTCTGCTTCAAAATGCAACAGCACACTAGCGCCAGCTGAGCCTCTAGCGTTTATTGTAATAACTCTATGCGCCGAGCAGATTCCACTCTGCGAGCACGAACAGGCCGTGGCCGAGGGCCCCGCGCGAGCTCGTCCGAGTCTTCACAAAACGCCGCTCGGACAAACACAGTGAATCGGGATACAGAAAAGCAGTACGGTGGGTAAATAGGACCTTTGAACCTGTCACAGGCAATATTAAAACGCCGAAAACTCGAGGACACCGGGAAACACGCAGACTGTTTGCTTCCTGTCTCCGTCCTTTTGGCGCTTTTTTTGAAACCGGCGTTCTGTACTGAGACAGTGCTCACCTACAGCGATCCCTATGGCATGCCTGGAGTTGGCACGCTTTACTGTGTCCTTGTAGTCCAGGCGGCGGGCGTTCCACAGCCACGGATACTTTTTCCACTTCAATGATGAGGTCCTCTTCCGAGCAGACCTCACCCGCGTTCCTCGCCTCCGCCGCCATCTTGTCAGAACGAGGCGACGAGGCGGGCGCGTCGTGATTGGCCGGTTGTTTCGGTTGTTTCCAACGCAGCGGGGAAAGTTGGGCTCGCTCCAACTCCTTGCATCGTGAACGACACGCGCGTGCGTCCCTCCGTCGCTATGGCAACTGATGTTTGCAGACCCTTGGAACGGTCGTTTCGGTTGTTTCGGTCGTTCCGGTCGCTACGGACGCATGTGTGTGAACGGGCCTTATGGGTGTCTTTAGCTCACCCTATGGTCCTATCAATGCGTTTTCTCTACAAATAGGGAAAACATATATGGTCTATTCTATGATTATCCCTGTATTTTTATTAAAATGTGACGACCAACCAATCCCTAAATCAGGAGCCCAACGTTTCGAAACCGGTTCGGCTTCTTCTTCAGGGGCGACTATGGAGGAAAGGAGCCGCAATGAAGAAGAAGCCGAACCGGTTTCGAAACGTTGGGCTCTGATTTAGGGATTGGTTGGTCGTCACATTTTAATAATTATTTCCCCAACCAGACAGACTTCTGTCTAATGTTTACTTTTAAATTTACGTCCCTGTATTTTTATATAGCCCTATCTTCCGTCAGCTATAGGAACCTTCAGTTGTTTTTTTCCATGACTAGCTTAATACTCTATTCTGGATTTTTATGGCCCTTTTAACCGGCGTGCTATAACTACCAATAGGTCGTTCTTTTGTTTGTTTAGCTGTCTATAGCTCTTTTTGTGGAGTGCGAAAGAGAACCCTACCGGAAAAAAACTAGCTTGATTTTTCAAGTCAAAATTAACGATGGATCATGGAAACGGAAACTGAGCTGGATTGTATATATATTTATTTATTCAGATACCTACAGCGCCATAGGGCATTACAGTAGGGGGAAGTCGGGAATCGAAAACACAAATAGGTATACAAAGGTTCAGAGAGCAATATACACAAGCCATAAATATTTTAGCATCATAACAAAGTGCACGCTACATAAAAATTCGGTCTGTTAAAAAATGAACTAAACACTCGGAGGTTAGTGTTGAATAAAACATATCGCTAGGAACAATGTTGACTACCGAGGTTGGCAAACAGTTCTAATCCTGTAATGTTTTAGGCGAAAATGAGTTCATAAAGCCGTCAGTTCTAGAGCGGATTTCCTTAACCTTATAAACGTGATCCTTTCGTTGCGATATCTAATCTGGCAGGTGAAGGTAGGCATTTCTTTCTATTCCTGTCCTACAATAAAATATGTTATTACAAAATTTCAATCGAAGGCTCTTCCTTCTAAAGCTTAGCTTTTTCCATCCCAGGCTCTGTTTCGCATAAGTCATACTAAGTCGTCTGTCATAATTGTTTAAAGCAAAACGGGTAGTCCGGTTCTGTATCCTTTCAATTTTGGCTATCTGAACAGCAGTGTGAGGGTCCCATGTAGTACAATCATATTCTAATATTGACCGGTCATGTGAAAAATAACGTCTTTGTTTCAAGGAACGTAGTACAGGCTTAAAATAACGAGCGAGGAAGCCAAGCATTATCGAGGCTTTAGGGACAGTATAGTCTATATGCCTATTCCAATTTAGGGTCGAGGTGAGAAATACACCGAAATATTTGTATTCGTAGGCTACAGTGAGTGGCTCAGTGTTTATACATCAATAGTATAAACACTGAGAGATGAAAACTCGTCCTCTCGTAAATGAAGGTGGATAGTTTTCTTTGGATTTAAATGAATTTCTCACAGTTCGCACCTATCGGTGATTGCATTTGTATCCGCCTGTATAATGTCGACATCATCACTCGCTCGTATTTTTCCGATAAACAACACAAGCGTCTGCAAAGACACTTACTGGAGATGACGGAACACCCATGATATAATTCAAATAGAGCAGAAAACACAGCAGTCCAAGGACAGATCCTTGCGGCACTCCCGATGTCACGTCAGCAGATTCAGACTGGCAGCCATTTAGCACAATGTATTATTTACGGAGGGACAAATATTCACGTATCCAATATACCACTTTTTTATCAATTTTGTAACCGTGAAGTTTCGCAATTAAAAACCCGTGGGAGACAACATCAAACGCCTTACTTAAATCAAGGAAAATGCAGTCAACGCTTTCACGGCCATCCAGAGCATCAGCAAATTCATGTGCAAACTCTGTTAACTGTGCTACACACGAGTAGCCCTGGTGAAAGCTGTGTTCCGACGAATACAGTATTCCCGAGGCATTTACATGATGGATAATGCCTGTACATAACACGTGCTCAATTACCTTACAAGCGATATTAGTCAGTGCAATTGGACGGTAATTCGTGTCCATGTTCCTTGGGCCACCCTTGTGTTTCGAGACCACCCGCCCAAGTTTCCAATCTAATGCCAATGATGTTGTATTAAAAAAATTCTAAAAAATAACAGAAAAGTACGGGCGAACTACTCCAGAGCATGACCTAAGAATTAAGGAATAAATGTTCTAAGGGCATGTTGCCTTACTTACATCAAGTTAATTTAAAAGCTTTCTAATCCCTTCTACTTTGAGTCTGATCGGAGGCACGTTATCACTCGCAAAGGGTGCATCGAAAGAAACATTCCGCTGTGCAGGCGGGTTAAACACGGAATAAAATATGAATTCAAAAGCTGGACCTTATGGGCATCACTTTGCTCAACACTTTCACCGTGATTAAGCGGCGGAACGGAGATATCGATATTGGCATCGTTGGGCACGTATCTCCAAAATTTCTTTGGATTACATTGACCCTCTCTTCAAATGCCTGGAAATATTGTTGTTTGGCTGAATGGATGCTGTTTTTTACGTATACTGTTAGTTCGCGTAGCTTGACAAGATCGGCTGCAAACCGAGTGCCGCGGGACTTCAGGAACGCCCTTCGCTTCTTCTGAATAAGGCTGCGTAGCTGGAGAGATACCCAAGGTTTGTCACGTGCACGCTTCGAAGTAAGCATAGAAGAAGGAACAAAGGTATTTGTTCATTCAGTAATTTTGCTGTTAAAAATACGCCAGACGTCCTCGATACTCAGCTCCTCAGCCAACGTCTCAAAGGTTAGAAAATACGAATCAAGTGCCGCTGCCATGCTGTCATAACCTGCCCCACTGTACTAAAACACCTTCCGCGGTTTTGATCGACCGGCATTAGTATTTGTAAGGTTAACATCCGCCACAACTACTTTATGGTCGCTGATGCCTGGGATGACTCAGGATTTGAGATAGTGTCTGGTGTATTGGATAAAAGCAAATTTAGAATGTGTTTTGTTTCATCGTTGCGCGTTGGCTCAAGAACGTGCTGTTCAAGTGAACACAGGTCTATAAAATTGAAAAACTCAGTGTATATTTCTCCTCCTATTTCAGCCCTGTAATCATTCGCCTTCCAGTTAATTGCAGGTAGATTAAAGTCACCTCAATTATAATTTTAGCACATCCAATAGTAGAAATAACTTCAGATAATGACCTCAAAACACTCGACAGTGTACTGGGTGGCCTGTAAAAAGCGGCAACGGCCAGTCGTTCACCATCTCCAAAGGAAAGTTCGCACCAAACGTTTTCAACGTTTTCAGTTTTAATCAGCATCTCCTTGGAGACAATACTCTCATTAACGAGAATAAAAACACCTCCTCCGTGGGAATTTTTGTCTTTTCTGTAACTTGAGTAATTATCAGGGGAGGCCTCTTGATCGAGAACATTTTCGTCCAGCCACGACTCCGTCCCGATTGCAACCTGTGACTGAGTCATGTTTACAAGTTGCCCGTAGCTCATCTACTTTATTCTTCACGCTTTTACGTTTGACAAGGGTTATACTTATTTGACATACTTTGTGTTTATTAGGTAGTCAATGCCGAATCGCCAGCTTTGCCTCGTTATCCCATGTGATTTTTTCCCCATCCGGGATCAAGCAGTCATGTATTAGCACAACCCCGCTATTCGGTCGACGGTTATCCTTCGCGTATTCGCACAGTTGATTTCTTACAGCACGAACAGATTCCGAGAGGTCCTCCGAGATGCTTAAATTTGTACCTTTTAATTTGTGAGCATTAAACATAACTTTTTCTTTATCTTTCAGCAAAATAAACTTGCAAATAATGGTCGATTACGATCAACGGACTGCTTGCCTAGCCAGTATGCCTTCTCGATATAAATATCATCTGCGCCTAAGTGAGCATGGCACAAGTTCGTAACGAGTTCTTCACAAGCAGTGGAAGTTTCCTTTGTATTTGATAATTTGATTCAGGAATCCCTTAAAAATCAGATTACTGTGGCGGCTACGACCTTCGAGAGTTTCTACCCGGGATGAAAAGGCTTGTATCAGCATTAGTTGTGCATCACATTTTTCTCTATACTCTTTAAGATCAGTTAGAATATTGTCCAGTTTATCAATTTTCGATTCCACTGATCCCATCGGTTACACACGTCATTTGGTCGGGATCGGACAATGTCTGGTTTGCTTCAATTTGGTTTAATTTGGCCATTAGTCGCTGTTGCCCATCCAGCAGTTCCTTCAGTTCCTCCTTAGGGTCAGGGTTCAATTCAACATCGCCGCAAAGAAGTAAAAGCAAAAAGTAAAACGCGTAGTTTCTGAACAACAGAAAGCGCCGCCTGACATAGTTGGTAGTCGTACAACAAGCCCTCATTGATGCATTCAGCACCTGGGGTGGAGCCGGATAGATATAGAAATAAAGACATGTAGAACGAAAACCAACCTTCGTTAGCATAAAAGCGTCTGTCAATCGCGGCACCAACATGACGCCGGTTCCACGCCCCTGGAATCAGGACGGGAATCCGGACGGGATAATTCAAAGCTGGAAACTAAGATGGATAATTGGAAGCTGCAAACTAAGCAGTGACGCTGGAATTAGCAAACTATGCTGGATATTGTGGTGGATTTTCGGCTGCTGGAAAAAATAAATTGTTCAGTACAGTCTGGAAACCATAGTAGACAGTTATAAGTTATATTCTATATATAAATATTGGTGCAGAATTTACAGATAGCCTGTGTTTGAGATATTAACAAAATGATCTGAACAGTCAAATTTAGCCTTGCTATGCACCACAAATGAAGTATATTTGGCTATCCAGCATCCATCAGGGATTTGGTATTACACCTAATTATATTTTGAATGCCGTTATATTTCCCATTACGTTACTATTTTATGTACTTCAAATTTGTAAAGATATTTTCTTAATCTGCTTGGGTGAGGCTTGTCAACCACGCAGCTGCTGAAAAGAGGAAGCCCGCGTCAAAAGCGGAACTGTACGTATCCTCGTTTATCAAGGCGCCTGAAAAAGGAGTTCTGTATGGAAGAATTCAGAAATTTAACTAATCAAAGATTTCGATTCACTCTTCGATATTGAATAAGATATTATATTTTAATTATGCGCTCAATATATTTCGGAAAAACACGCGCTGTTGATTGCAACCCAACCAAAAAGGACGGCTTCAAATAAGCCCGGAAAAAAATGACCGCATCTCCACGTGGTGATTGATGTTGATTGGCGCGAAGCTCTGGTGGTGCTGATGATACTGATTTTATTGTTCTTACGTAGTGCTGATGGTGCTGATTTTTTTAGTGCTCATAGGTAGTGCTGAGATCCGGGTTGCGCTTCGACTTCATTATTACTGCTTTATGGTCGGTGAAATGCAGAGCCAGTGGTTCTTCTAGCGGATCAGCTTGAATCCGCTAGAAGCCATGGGAAAGCATCTCCACCGCTTAAGTCAACGGCCCATGTCAGAAAGAGAATGTGTGGTATGGAACGTGGTTATATATACGCATTTGAGCATTTGACCGCAGCGCCCTCTCGTCTATAAACGTTGAGCCAATGCATGCACAGTTTAATGCGATTATATACGCATTTGACCGCAGCTTCTCTTCTCTATACACGTTGAGCGGCTACATGCAACGTTTCATCCATGACAGAAACCCCAGCTCTTGAGTTACAACCACATCTCAGAGCCCCCTACTCGCCCTGCAGTCATGGCCGAGTGATTAAGGCGACGGACTAGAAATCCATTGGGGTCTCCCCGCACAGGTTCGAATCCTGTCGACTGAGCCAACATGTTCTTCTTTTTATGTGAGCACGGACGGACGGACGGACGGAATGACGGACGGCCGGACAAGGCTAGAAAGGAGCTTTGCCCCTGAAATTCCAGCATCAATTCATCCAGGAAATAATCCGGAGAAGAAGTTTCCGGCTTGAAGAAGCTGGAGTTTGCCAAATCCGGCTACAATGCAACTAGAAGCAATTCCGGAGTCGGACTCCGGACACAGTATTTCGGCTAGCACAGCCAGGATTTTGAGGAATTCGTATAAAAGCCAAGTCAGATAAAGTCCGAGCAAACAGTCCCTGGCTAGCCCAACCCGAAGTTTGAGGAATGCGCCTTAAAGGGCAACTCCGGTCCATACTTTCGATTTTGGGATTATGACTGTTTTAGTGCAACCAGCGTCCCTGAATTGCAAGGTGTCATTTTTTTCTCGTTATCGTGCGTAGTTTTAAAGATATCGACGCCTCAAAGTTCTGTTTGGGGCGCGGCCGACAAAACCGGAACTAGCCGCTCGAGGCCCCGGCAACACTGGAAATCGTGGACGTGACGTCAGGATCGTTCTCGTTCAACGAGTACGCAGGCCAAGCGGCACCTACCTCTGTTGCGCTAGCCGTTTAAAGATAGAAGGTAACCTGATTTTGTTTTAATTCTGCATACGTGGTAGTTATCCAGCATATGTAGCAAGAGTTAGTGCGTAAACCCAAAAGCTAGCGACTGGAAAACCCGTCAACTCGTTCGGTGCCGCACTCGGCGGCCGCCGCTGTGCGTGCACTATGCCGTACTCGTCGCGTGTATACCCAAAAGCTAGCGACTGGAAAACGAGTGAACTCGTTCGGTGCCGTACTTGCGGCTGTCGCTCTGTGTGCTGTCCCCCGTACTTGTCGCTAGGCCTAAATTGTCATTGGGGCTCCGTGGATGGAGCGGCGTTGCTCCACACCGCGCTGCCAGTGACGTACAGTACTGGGGGCCCTCTCGCTTTCGCGCTGCGGGTCAGTCCCAGACACGAAGCTTTGAGGCTCTCCGGCGCGGGCCGCGGCGCCCGAACACACGTGTGCTGGGCTGTACACGTCTGTTTTTTGTTCTTTTTCCCTCAGGCGCGTAAAATCCGAATTTGTAAGCTGCGACACTAATTTACCACATAAGCCGCACGCAACCAACACCCGTAGGTTTGTTCGTAACTCTCCGGCGAAAAATGATCGGAGCAGAGCTTCGATCTGGGGGCCGGCGTCCAAGGCTTTCCAAAGTCCACTCGTCGAGCTACGTTCACCCAGACCTTCTCCAATCTCCGATCCGTTGAAAACTTATGAAAAAGCACCTCCGGGTTGCGCAGCGGGTTGTTTGAGCAGCCCACAGCGCTACAAGTTGTACTCGGCATCTTCCAAAGAACAGCTGGGCAGTCTTGGGCGCACCGAGTTGCTCACTAAAACGTCTTGAAGTCCTCACAAGCAAATAAACAAAAGGCTATACCGAAGCTACACGGGCTACAGATAAAAGCAACGACTAAACTCGCAATCACAAGCCGAAGTAGCGGTGGTAGCGGCACAAAGAAGCGCGAAGCGCGCGCAACAGGTGCGCCCGTCCGGACCGGAGGAAAAAAAGAGAACGATAGTGACGTCACCGCCCAATGTTGCTTTAGTGATCGGCAACCCGCTGTCCGCCCGCCAAGGAGCAGCGGCTCGCGGCGCGTCGCATTTTTATTATCGGCATTAGTTGACAACGCGGCTTCGCCCGGACGTAATTTTTTGGCTGGGGTCGTATTTTGTGTCACTACAACGATACCAGTAATTTATTTCATTTTGAGTTTTGGCCGGAGTTGCCCTTTAAAGGCACGTCGAAGGAAATCCCGGCAAACAGTCTCCGGCTAGAACAACCTGGAACTTGAGGAATGCGTGTAAAAGGCGTGTTGGATATAGTCTGCGCAAACGGTCCCCGGCAAGCCCACACTGGATTTTGAGGAATATTCGGGTAAAGTTCGGGCAAACAGTCTCCGATTTGCCCAGCCCGGATTCTTAGAAATTCTCTTAAAAGGAAACTTGGAGAGAGTTTGGATAGAATCTTATTGCAAAGAACATATAATTCCAAATCTGGTTAAGAGGTAAATAGGAAACAGTCCAGGGTGACTTCAGATAAGATCGAACAGGGGGTGGCTGGTTGACCTTTTAATTTGCTTTATATTTTATATGTTATTTCCCGATGTCCGAAATAAACAAAACCATAATTATTTTCACGCACAAAAAAACTTCTCGGACGCCGAAAATCCTACATCACGTAGAGGTGGAAAGTCGCATTTGCTTGCGTAGCCGGAGGGGTCGAATTTGGTGATTAATAACAGAAGTTATTCCAACTCGCCCAGCTTACTACTCGTCAAGAGTTTGATAATTGTTGGGCACAATCTATGTGTACTTAGCAATACGAAAAAAAATATTGTTATTGTTTATTATGTCACAAAAAATTATAAAAAACATCAATTTCGTCTGCTTTACCGCTTTTCCCCCAAATTCGCAGGCCTGTATTTTAGGAAATCATTTAGTCAGAAACGTCATATTTTAATTCAATACTCTACTTATAAATGAAAGTCATTTCACTAAAATTCAACTTTATTTATGCTCGAGATGGGGAGATATTGGCTAGCAAATACTTTACAAGCACGAAAATAAAAATTATTTTTAAGGGCGACAAAAAAAAAGCGTTATCGATTTTATTAAATTTTGGCCAGTCATTCTTAATTCTGTATTTATTCTTTATTCATCATTGACCTGCAGCGCCATCAGGCATTATCGCAGGGGGCGAATAAACTTGAAAAAAAAAACATTTCTGAATTCGTGGCACACACAATCGCACTGGGCAAGGCATTCCACTCATTAATTGTTTTAACAAAAAAATAATCTTTGCCCAATTCCGTTCTGGTGCGGTATTCTATCTAATCTTATGAATATGGTGTTTTCTTTTTGAGATATAATTTGGTGGTAATAAGTAAAATGAGCTATTAATGCCAGTTTATATTGTTATCGATGTTGTGTAAAAAAGTCAAGCGCAAATTTCTTCGTCTTAATGCCAATGTAGACCATCCCAGTTCTTTTATCATGTCGGTTACACTCTCAAAATGGCCGTACCGCACCAAAACGAAACGAGCGGCACAACTCTGAATTCTTTCTAAAGCAACAATGTGGTTTTGCTGAGAAGGATCCCAAATGGTGCAGGCGTACTCTAGCACTGGGCGTACTACATAAGACAGATAGGCGAGCTCTTTGATAGCTTTAGTTGATTTCCTTAAATTTCGTTTTAAAAATCCAAGTGCTCTGCCGGCCCTCATAACAACGTCGTTAATGTGTGCGTTCCAGGTGTAGTCAGCTGACAGAATGACGCCAAGATATTTAACTGTTTGCTTTTCTGTTACGGTTTCATTATTCAGTTGGTAACATGTTTTAACGTTTGTTTTGGTTTTGCGGGTAAAACTAACATGGGCACATTTTTTTACGTTTAACTCCATCTTCCACCTTTTACACCATTGCTCTATTCGATCCAGATCATCCTGCAGCCGTGTGTAGCTCTCCTTGTCTGTTATGCATGTATAAACAACACAATCATCTGCAAACAATCGTACCTGTGAATTCAGACCGTCATTAATATCATTAACAAATATTAAAAACCACAATGGACCCAAAACAGACCCTTGCGGTACACCAGAAGTTACCATAACAGTATTTGAAGTTTTACCATTTAAAACAACACGCTGAAGACGTGATCACAAATATGCTTTTATCGAATTTAGAATAGTCGTGTCGACATTCAGGCGCTCTAATTTCTATAATAATGGTTTGTGGGTAAATATCCATTAAAAACATGCTCCATTATATTGATGGTGTAATAGATACAGCGCCTCTACCGAGCCCCTTCTCCGAAACTCGGCACGGTGGTGCGACGCAGTGATTGCGACTTCTTATAATGAGAGAAAAGTATTTCTTTTTTTTTGTTATTCGAGTATAGCAAGTAATAGTTTGTCACATCTTTTGCACGTTATATTAAATTGCATATTAAATAGAATAACTTACACTTCATATACAACACAGTTCTGCCTTCATAGTTTTCAAAATGGACGACTGCATAGCAGGAAAGGCGCACTCTCTCTCCCCCCCCCCCCCGATTTTTTCGTTCGCGGAATTCAACAACCTCCCCAGGTAACAATTTATGTTGTGGAGACAGTCGGCGCAACAAAGATACGCAACATGAAAACAGTTGTATTGCAATCGCGCAACAGTGTTGTAGCAACAGTCATAACACTGCAGAAGTGTCCGCTGCTAAAGCACTGCGGCAACTGTGTCGGTCAACCGTTCAATGTCTCATGCTCGCAACAGTTACCGACGCATTGCTTTTACCCAGCAAAATGTGTGCTGTCCTGATGTTGCTAAACATTGCGGAAAAGACCAGCGCAGCTGTAGGCGAAACATTATCACGCAACACAAGCTCCGCCAACAACGTCACATTTGCATTTGCGAGAGTGCAGAACTGCAGTTTTGCTGCTATTCGACTGATGTTGCGGTAGCGTCGGGCCCTTTAATTCCGAAATGTTGTGGCAACGTAACTTTTTTTGCTTTCGGAAAACAAAGCTTACAAACAGTCATCGCAACGTCCGTTTTTACAGTTGGCAAACTGTTCCCGTGGCAGATTCAAAAACAGATTGCGTTTATACTGCCAGAACGCAGTCGCCAAACATTGCTTTCCAAAGTGTTCCAACCGTACGACACGACAGTTTTGCGCTAGGTTGGGATAGATGTTTCGAGGAATTGTTGCGGAAACACTGGGCACCATTGTTGGTTGACTGTTGCTCAAACCTATTCGGCAGACGTTGCGCGCCACAACGGGACTGCAGCTGTACATCATTTTTGCCAACTGTTGCCGCATGCATCTTCTCAACATTTGCAGTGCATGACGAGGCAGCGCGCTTCGCAACAGTGCTTCCCCATGATCGGGGAAACAATGTCTTGCTTTTGTTGCTATAGTCTGTCATGCCACTGCTGCGTTGCATAGTTTTGCGGGTGTTCTTCACTTGTCTCGCAACAATTATAAAACAGTTGGGCAGCCTTTTGGCAACTATTCCGGGCACCTCATTGCGGAACAGTAATACAGCCAACGTTACTAGAACTCCGTATGCTGCAATAGAATATTCCCCGAAGAAGTAGCACAGATTCGTACGGCGGAAACTAACTATCGGCGAGAAGCACGGAAGTACACTATTTAACTTTGAAACACTTTGGGGGCTTTTGTAATTGAACTTCAAACTGTAGCCAGCTGACATTATAATCGCTCGTTTGATTGAAATGTAAACCTCATACAATGAATACAAGTATGTTTTAGTGCATTGCCTACGAATGCCAGACAGATACTTTGACGAGCTCTGAGTGGGCGCTAAACATAAATCAAATTTTCTTTGCATGCTTTGCCTAAGACGAGCGCAATCCTTGATCGCTGTTCATAAACTGTATCCTTTTCCTAGGGAGCCTTCATGTGCGCTTTGCTAGGGTGGTGCCACCCTTTGTAATACCACTCGCCGACAAACCAGCAGCCATTTTGGTTCTCGGCGATAATCGGTGGGGCTCATAACCCTCCCGGAAACAAGCACCTTATCTCACAAGTTCGGAGCAGCGTTGTGGAACCCACGGAGGGAGGATTAGCATTTTCGCCCCTCGGATGGGAGGACCGATGGACACAAAGGCCACTTTCCGGCGGACGCGGTAACAATGAGGAGCAAAATGGCGGCGGGAGAGGGTGTGGGAAAGGGAAACAGACAGTTGGCATCACTCTATGCGAAGCGCACATGAAGGCACTCTACCTTTTCCAAGTGGAAGTTATTTCATCGTTGCCCAAAATGGCACAGAATTCCCGTTTTGTTACCAGAATTTATATATATACTTTTTTTTAACCTTTTGTGACAGCAGTTAGTGCTTTTTCGTTAAAGGTAGTTTTCGCATCCTTCGGGACCGATAACAATAACCAGATTGGTCGGTCTGGAGCGCGGTCAAGGACTTTTCCTTCCGTTCCCCTTCCAACAATATGACACCGACGTGATACGTTTTTCCAACTTTTTCCTGTTTAACTTTCCTCCTCAACTCATAAAACGCGCATTCTACTAAACAGTTCAAGAAGGCGGTAAGGGGGAGTCCCCTCTTGCTCGGACTCGCGTTTGTGCAATCCGGACATATCCATTCTCCCCCTAGAAGATTAGCCCGTCGCTCGAAATTCAGACAAAAGTTGCTTTCCCCTCCCTGTTCACCCCGAAGCTGACAGTGCTGTGGAAGCTACGAGCTCCTTGGGCCAGCCACACTTTTGCCACGGGATCATGCTCTCTCGCGCCGATCCACGCGCCGAGAATGAGGTTTGGTGATGAAAGGGAGGCGGCTGATTGGTCCGGCACGCGCGTAGCTTCCACCAGAATGTCAGCTTAGGGATGAAGGGATTAAGTGAGGTCCGGTGTCACATGACGTGCGTTTGGAGCCGGTGACGCGCTGCGAGGACCGCGGATGTGCCACAGTGAAAAGGCAGAAAGCTTACGAAGAGAAGGAGGTACGAAATAGTCGGCTGTGTTTTCAAATTTTCGTACCGAAAGTCAGGCTTTTGACTTTCTACCTTTTTCTTTTGGCCAACTGAACGATGTGCTATTAGTAAAATCCCAATCTAAATTGATTTATCCTAGCCCAAAATTCCTTTCATGGGCCCTCTAATATATAAAGACGAATTCCCCAAAGTCAGATCACTCAATCTGTCTAAAGAATCATTTGCGTGCCGAAAGTGCCTTTCCACACATATTGATTCGTGTTATTAGTGTGTATGTCCCGCTTTACGGGAGACAAACTCGTTGGTATAGTTTATTTTAAGTTTATCTATTTCTCTTCATTGCCCTGACATTCGGCTTGATGTTAAGCGGATGGTACTAAAAAGAAAATTACGGGGGTTCAGTCAAAAGTAGGAATAGCTCTTGTACTGTTGGGGGATGTTTCCTTTTTGGGCATTTGCGTGCCCATTTTCCGTCTAAGTGGTGTGGTGAACCTTAGAAAGGGTTAACCAGCCGGACTACCGCCTGTAAACACTCTGGGCTTTGGGACGTGTTTTTTTTCTTTCTACGTTTTGCCGGAATGTGTATCCACTCCCGCTTTGTGGTCAATAAACCTCCAGCTCTGTTTCCCTTGACCGTTTTCGATTTCATTTCTCATCTCGGGTTTCATAGTAGTGTATGCGCAACATGTTCGAACCGTCAGAAAGCGGATGTTTCTTACATTAAATGAAAGGCCGCGACCTCGGAGCGACCGCAACACGCTGGCAGTTCACGGCCAGCGATATTAGAGAGTTTTAGTGGACCGTTCTCTAGAGCTTTGCGTACGCAAGGAAATTGCGGGTCGTGAGCGCGCATGCGCAGAACGCAAAAGAAGAGCTAGCGTATTGCGTACGCACGCAACGCTGGGGATCTTGCGTTGCGGGTTAGCGGGCTTTGCGGGAAGCTCTCGAGAGATCTTGAACCCGACGAGAGTACCAGTTTCAAGATGGCAGTTACCTCAGCTGGTGCAGCAAGGGCGACAGGGTATTCGGGAAATACAGTGTTACGTGAAATTGTGTGGTGTTCAGCTCGGCAATTCATTCCGGGACCTACCGCCGTCGAATCAGATCGCCGTGCAGCTGAAGGAGTGCACAGTGAAAATGTTCACCGCTCGCAATGTGCGTCAACGCTGCGATCTGCTCAACGCTAAGCCTATTAGCACAGTTCATCGCCGACGGACAAACTTCAAGAAATTTCCGAAGTGATCGCTATGCACCGGACATCAGTAGGTCATGGATTTCATACCGCGATGGCATTGATGAAGGGTGCCGGTTCCACGGGACGATTGACGGAGACTTCATGATCGAATTTGGCTACGCACTCGTACTCGTAGCCTCTGTACCCTGCTGAAAAGCTCGCTTGACGAGGCAGCTGCGGCTTTGTTTAAGTTGAAATAAAATGATTTCTCACATTACCATTTTCATTTTTTTTTTGCTGTGAGGAGCATGGTAGCTTTATAAGCACGCGGAATTCTGCGGCTCGGGCGAATTTCACCAAGATCATGCGAGGTGTCCACTCGGGAACGCAACGCACAACTGAATTTGGTCCGAGCAGGTCGTTTTTAGCGCACGCTATATTATTGCGTATTGCCTACGTAAGAGCCAGCAACGCTATACTAACTGTCTAGTGTTAAGGGAAAGTCGACTACAGCACTGCCGCTATCCTCTGTTTTTTTCTCCATATTTGCGGGTTTACTTACCAAGACCAATTTCGTGGCCGAGTGGACCAACTACCCATCTATAGGCAACTGTATGCACAGTAAAGGAAACAAGAGTGAGCCGCCATCTTGGCACCTCGAGCCTGGGAGTTTCGGACTCTGGGAACATTCAGTGACTAGCAGATAGCCATATGAAGCAACTTTCACGTTTCAACTCGTCGCTAAAGGGTGGAGCTGTTATTGTACTTACTTTAATTCCTCCTCTACCTGCGTTTTACTCCTTTCCATCGAAAGCTATCCTCCTTGCCCTCCTTCCGCGCCACGCCCCCCTCACCATGTCTGGGCGAGGCCCACAAAGCGCGTGCACCTGCGTGCCGGGTCGTACTTGTTTTCTATTGTATACGGCGGACTAGAGTTTTTTTTTATTCTTTTAGATATGAAGACAGTTTTGCTTTCTAACTTGAAGAAACTAGCGTTTGTGCGCATTCATTGGAACTCAAAAGCGCGTGAAGACGTATTGATCAGCAAATATAATAACGCGAGCAGAGTTGGAATCACTCGGGTGTGAAGACAAGCTTTCTCCGATTCCGCTTAACATAGAACATAAAAAAAACTACACCATCTTCCCGAGGGGAACCATGGGGTGATGCGGAGCATCGTGTTGGTTCCGAGGAAGAGTCAGTTGCGTGCTGACGTCGAGAGATGGCGCCACCGACCGCCCTACCGCAACCCCCTACGCGAGCCTTCGTCGTGGCTCGCGGCAGAGAAACTTGGATCGCTCGCCGCTCGCCGTTTATTTTTTTTCCACACTTGAAGGAGAGGAGACTAGAGGAGGAAAGTTGCGCGTGCGCGCGCGGTGTGAGTAGAAGCGAACGAACGCGCAGTGCTCGCAGCTGGTAGAGAGAGAGAGCGGAGAGAGTAACGCGCAGCTGTTGGAGAGAGGGAAGGAGAGTTGCGCGTGCGTAGTGCGAGTGCGGACTACAAGGCCGCGGGACATAGACCCGAGCAAGAGATGCTCCGCATCTAAAAAAAAAAATGCCAATGTAGTTTTGAATATTTTGGGACATCGGCAACACTGCAAAAATATTTTTTCTTTACCCGTTTATTGCAGCAAGAGCTGAGAGGAGGAACACGATAGACTGCACCTCTCCCTGAGCGTAAAGAGGTTCGTAGGAGGACTGCGTAGCTAGCGGGAGCTCGTGTCGTCGCTTTGAGCGTGGATTGGCACGCGCCCGCAACGCCCGCAGTCCATAGCGTACGTTCTGCTAAAACTTTTCATTTTCTTGAACAAAGTACATTTGCAGACTCGGCATCACTCGAGTTAGGCAAATCAAAGACACCACAACGCGTGCAAAACCAGGGTTTTTCGGTAATTTTAAGCAATACCGCTCGTTTAGCCAAACCAGCAGCTTGGTTTACTTCGCACACATTTTTTAAACGTCGAATACTACCCAAGACTGTGCACATGCGACGACTGCTATTTACGCGCCTCGTGCATATAACTACCCACCAAATACACTCACTCGTATCGCCTCAGTTAGAATTAAAAATGGCGTGCTCGGTTGCCTTGGCAGTGCGTTTCTCATTTCGCCCATTTATTAGCGAGGCCCTTTTTCATCCTTAAACTGTTTCGAGAAATTGTTTTGACGTCCTTTGCCCAAGGTACGCCTTTGAGTTCACTTGCAAGGCATATAAGCTTTGCCGCACACCCGCGGGCGTGCCTTACTGCATGAGTTACAAATGAGGAGAGAGAGATCTTTCAGCAAAGCCTTAAAGGTATACTTCAACGAAATTTGAAATATATCCATCGTGTTCAAAAATAGGTTGAATATGATCCACAATATCCGTAAATGACAATCGCACGTTTGTATTTTGAGCCTGGTTGCTGCATTTTTTGTTATAAAAGGTCCACTTTGGGAAGCGCTCGGAGAAGGCCCAGCTTAGAGCACGTGACATCCGACGCAATCGTGACGTAGCTCGTCTCGGGACGAGCAAAGCTTCCACGAGGCTGACGTCGAGAGGATGGCCTAGTCGTTCCAGCCACCGAAGCGGCAGCTTTTGTAAGAATTTTGAGTGACAGTTTAATCTTCTATAATCTTGTAGAGGGACAATTGCGACTTCTGGGACGCACAAAAGGAATTGTCGGGAAGAGGGAAGTTCCTCCTTCCCCTCTTCTCTCGTCGTCACTGGAGGCGAGACCATAACCGTCACTACCTTTCAAGGTTCCTAGACGGGCATTACAAACGAGGCGTTAGCGACATCCACCAGGTGCTCTTTGCTAATCGTTTAATTCGTTTGAAAATTCCTTTTCGTGTCTTTTTTAACAAGATATTGGTGCGTCCGACGTGATACTGCTCCTTTGAACACATAAAGACCATAATATAAGCGCCGAAATTTCGTTGTAGTACCCCTTTAAAAAGACAATAGCAATTTTTTTTCATTGTCAATAAATACTGTTTTATTAATCACAGACGACAAATCACATACAAAGATGAAGACAAGAAAATATATGTTGTTACAAGGCAAAATATTGCACATTCGTCAAAAGAGGTCTGTGAGAAAAAAGGTAAGTAGTTGTAAATGGCTTGAGTTTGCTGAGGGCAGTCTTTTCCAAGATCACTGGCTCAAACTGACTGTTCGTGAAGTGATCCTGAAAAATGAATGCAGCAGCGAATATTTTTTGTTGCCACTTGTGAAGCATCGATCGCCGAAATATGTTGCATAACAAAAGTGCGAGTTGCTAAATCGTTGGTGACTCTTATTTCACTGACGCAATATGCTCCTGGTAACACTACAACCCTCTTTATTTTAGTGGCACCCCAGTCTTTCACGAATTGTTCTTAATTCGGCCGACTCAATGCAAGCGAGCTAAGAGCGAGCGAGTCAGCTTTCATCATCTAAGGTGTGGGAAAAGACGTGCCAAAGTTCTTCGTGCCGGTAATTTTGTCGCGTGCTTATCTCGTCTCATGCTCTTATTAGTCAATTTACATCGGTGAGACCGAAAGAAACAGGTAATACGATTCAGAGTTTTACAATGACTCGCCTGGCAAACTCCCCTCGGAGGCAGTCGAAACTTTTCCGGCCGATCCGGTTGAGCCATTCGAGTGTTTTAGAACATCGTTCAGTCACACCCGCCGCGCTAGCCGCTACGACTTCGGCTCTATGTAGCATAGCGGAACCACCATTTTAAGTTTTAGTAGAACGTTCGCAACCCTCTACGGACTACAGCGTTACGAGAGCTAACTCAAAGCCAATAGCGGCTCTTCCGGACACTAGACTCGTGTAAAACAGAATCCTAAAGCAATTCTTCACAATAATTTTATTAACGTCGTTTTCTTAATAGAATATTTTGTTATTTATTGATTAACGTGCTAATCGTCTCTTCTTTTGTAAGTAAATGGCTATAATGTTTGTAATTGAATACATCTGGAGGGCCAAGCTGTCGAAGCCAATCCGATATCAGTCAAGCGCCAAAGCCACCGAGAAAAATCACCATAAATAAATGACAATTACCGTGGCTCTTCTGTTGTGTTGTTCACCGAAAATGAAACCCCACGGAAATCCCTCATATCCTCCTGCTGGCTCGCTTCCTTGGTCAGTTTTGTCCTCACGACAAAGCGGCAGAGCAGGAGGCCGCACCCTTCGCTCGCAACACCACAAACTGCGAAGCTTTCCTTCTTTGTTTTTGTTTTTTGTGGCCGCATTTAGCATGTTTGCCAAGAAGATTAGAGGGGAGGAGGGGGAGGGGGCATGACGTCAGCCGTGTAGCCTCCAAAAAAAATTGGTTTGCTCTGTATGTTTATACAGCCTTGATGGAGATGCGCCTCAACGGGTAATCGGTCTCTTAGCTGTAGATGAGAAATTTAGCCAGTGCAGTACAACCGCTAACCTGGAGTTTTTAACGTGCATCACGCAGTAGTGATCACACGAACGCGTGCCGGTACGAAGCTCATCCAGATCGAAACGGGCGGGGGCGGCGGGGATCGAACCCAGGAGGTTCCCAGCGCAAGCTTTCGCTCCACGCTCCGAGCTGAGACGCGTTAGCCCACTCGGCCACTTCCTCCTAGAGTGCCTTCATGTTCGCTTTTCCTCCCCTCCGTGTAGCCTCCACAAGCCATGCTCCCTTATAGCCTCACCTCCTTCTCATTTTCCTCCTTACCCTCCACACTTATTGGGCCAACGTGACCACAGCACGTGACCATCGTGTTGTTGATGGTTGCGGGTAGCAGGGAGCGTGGTGCTGGTGGGTTTTATTTATCAGTCATCACAACTAGAAACTCTGGCCCGCGCCCAGCCGACCGATTCTACGGCTGCTGCGCTTCGTTATGTACCCTCAGCTGTAAAGTAAATGCATTCTGTTTTCTACAGATCGTTACCATCCTGAAAACGAAAGTATTCAACCTGGAACGCCAGCGCTGTAACGATTGCCTGTTGGTGTGTTTTGGGTAATGTACCGTGCATCTGCGGGGACTATTCTTTTTGATCTCCTGGCCACTAATTACTACGGTGGCCAAAGCAAGAATAAATTATATACACACATGATTGCGTAACTATCTCGACCCGACAAGTTGGACCAATACTTACGCATTTTTACGGCGATGATTTCCGCGCTCGCCTGCAAATGATAGCTGCGCTCTCATCGCTCTCATGTTATATCACACTACAATACGTTTGGCTTTTTCTTTTCGTTGCGGCCGCTATGCAGGTCGTTCACTGGGACGTTTTATTGCGGTCGTGACAAATCGAACCAGCTCAACTTGGCTCGAGGTTGGGAGATGTTTTATTGACTATTGGAAGTGCACGGAGCACATCACGCTCCACTTTGATGGGGTCCAGCCACCGCCGCGACCATCGGCCAAAATGCATCGTTTCCGCAGTTCGGCGACCGTCGGAAATCTAAGAGAATTGTTGACCGATTCCTGTTATCGTAAAACTATGTGTGTGTAATACGTCCAGGGCTTACCGGTGAAAGGTAACCCCCACTGAAGAAAAGCCAGTCCGAATGCGGCAGCCAACCACGCTGCAAGCGCCCATCCCGTAGCCGGCGGAAATTAGCGTCCCGGCGACGCCAGGCTTTCGTTTTCTCCGTTGCGATTGCGGCGATTGCCCTGATCGTCCCGTGCACATGTCCCATGTACCAGCAGCGGTGTGTCGTCTGCTCGTGATCCGCCTCAACCACTTATTTGCTTGCTTGCTTGCATGCTTCACGTCTAGCCTTCGATCTGATAAAACCTACCGGACTGAGCGCGCGCAAGCCTGCAAGGAATCCTTCTACAATCAACCATCCATCTCGCACGTGACATGTCACGCGCACCAATTGCCAGAGAGATGTACGGTCACGTTGGCCACAAAATCGTTTAAACTTATGACTAGGCTTCACAAATATTGCAACGTGCCCCCTCCTATTATTTAGAACCTCCTTGATGTTAGCCATAAATCGCTACCTGTTGCAGTCGTGGAACGGCTTTGTCGCGGCTACTTCTCGCAGCAACAAGATATAACCCACCCAGACTTGTGCCTATCTCAAATACTCTACTCAAGATACTGTATCTCAAATACTTTTTGGAGTATCTTGGTATCTTGCAAATACCTTTGATGGAGAGTATTTAATACTCTATTTTAATTACAATTCCGAGTATCTTGTACTCATTATCTTAAATACATTTTCGACATTCCGCCATTTTCCGAGTTTTTCGGTATGAAGTGGCGTGGGCGTGACACGAGCAAACGTGAACATTCTTTCGAGCAATCGAATCCTGTTGCTAGCTCCGATTAGCTACGTGAAAATATCGCTTTTTTGCAGACTGTGACTCATATTTCAGCCCAAAGTTCGTAAAATAAAGGTTCTCCCCTCGCCTTCCCAAAGGCGCCTTTTTGTTTCTATAGGGTTTCCCCCGAAAAAATCCTCAAATAAAAGGTGTGGTTTTACGGAAGTAAAGATGCCACCCTGAGGCGCAAGCAGACTGGGAAACGACTTACGGGAACAATGCAGACTTGAGTGTCAAGAAAATAACAAATAGAAAAAAAAAGAGAAGTGGACACACACAAAAAAGTGGACATTTTTGTTTTGCTTTTTGTATATTGAACTCCGCTAAAGCAAAACGTCGAGTTTTTTTTTTCTTTGTGTTTTTAGTCGGGCACTTATTGCTCTCGTGAACACTGTCTGTAAGCGAACATTGATAAGCAGAGAACAGTACAGGAAACGAACTAGGAGCTGGATTACCTCTCAAAATGCCAACAAAGTGTCCCCCAACGTTGAGTGCTTTTCTGAACGCAACCTACTTGAAGAAGGTGCGACCACTGCCGTGGCTATTATGTGGGTTCTCTTTGTTATCCATTCACTCATATCCGTGTCCCAAGTTCGTTTATAGTGAACTTCCCGTATAGGAAATATGGATTGTTGTTAAACGATGCGTCTAAGGTGCGCCGCAGGATGTGATATTCAGCGATGTCACGATTGGCGAAGCGCTCTGAACCGTTTGTTCACCCCCACAGCTCGGTGTTTACCCAATACAAGGCCTGGGCACCGTGCATGCTGCATTGTTCATGCAGGCCGGAGTGGTAAAAAAGGGCCCCTCCTCCCCCTCACCGGAGAACACGAACTCCAGCCGAACACTGACGCCGCGTTCGGTTAAGTCAGCCGAGCGCTGAGCCATTGTATTTGTTGTCCCCATCCATCTAGTTCTAAAGTTAACCACTTGGTGCGCCACAATCTGATCTCCTCCCCAATAGCTAAAGCGACCTCTTTCGTGTTGTCGCAGAAATGTTTTGTCACATCGATCAGTGATATTGCCACGCGCGTTGCCCAGCGTGTGCGTGGCTGACAATAAAGAAAAAAAGAGTGCGTGGCCGAATGGTTACCGCGCTTGGCTCTCGCGCGGAGGCTCCGGGTTCGATACCAGAAAGCGGACTTCTCTTTTATTTATTCCTATTTGAAATTCTGGTACGTTCGAGAATTTTCTCGCCTGATCGAGTTACGAATGTTCTACGCGCCGAACTTTCTACACCGAATGTTCCAGAAACCCACGCGGGCACAAAAGACCGGTGCTCCGAGTGTCGGTCCGGAGTCAGTCTCGCCCCAGCGCTCGATCCTGCTGTTTCGCAAACATCGACGTCTGCGACGCTAGCCTTTTTCTATATTGTTTTGGGAACAAGTTCACCCCATTAAACGTTTAGTTTCTTCAGTTATTCACCGCCTCATCATTTATCATTCGTGATAAAATAGCCCTACGATACTTTTTTTCCCTTTTGTGTTGTTGCGTGCTAATAAACCATTCTGGTGACCCAGATTTGCGTAGCTGCATAATTGTCGTTGTCAATGACGTCGATACAAATTAAGCAATGCGGACGTATCTTCAAAAGTAACTGAAATATATTTCTAAGTATTTGTACTCTACTCAAGATACTTTACAGTGAAAGTAACTTGAGTAGTATTTTAGATACTTTATGAAGCAGGTATTTAGTAACTTAACTTAAATACTTTTATCGAGTATTTTGTCCAACACTGAACTAGAGTGATGCCATCATTTGTAGTACCCGATGCCGACAGCACGCACTCACAGGAAAAATACAAAGAAATCGCAGGAACCAAAATGTCGCCCTAGCACAGTAAGCGCCACGAGCACGTGCAGGGACACGCTCTTTCACGCGCTTCAGAACAAAAAATAAAAATAACCGTTCGAAACAAAATGGCCAGATGTCATCACCCCAAGCAAAGCGCACATGAAGGCACCCTAAGTCTAACATGCACATATTCACGGCTTTGAAAAGCGAGCAAGCCACGCGCCATATGCGCGAACTTTGAACATAAAGCCTGCCAGAAACTCTTTTTTTTTGTTAACGGTCTAGATACTTTGTTAGCGAACAGCAGACATGACAATTTCATATGGAAGCAGTGAGCGGAACTTACCTAGTTCATTGTGTGAAGTTGGAGAATGTCCACAGTAAGCACACCATTCGGGGTGCTGACTCCTACTGGTTGCTTCTCTCAAAAATTCCATACAGGAGCAGTCGTGGCAAGCGCCACGACATATTCCCCGGATATCCACATTGGACGACTTGAGTTCATCGACATGTGCATGTAGCTAATATCTGCAATAACATGTCAAAAAGAAAATATAAAAAAAGAAACAAACCCGAACACGCTCACAAACTGCCAGGAGCGCTCCGCTCTGGAAAAACGAAAAACTCGCAACATCCAAACAGCAAAGGTCGCGGTTTTTCAAACTATATACCAAAAGCGCGTGAGAGCCGTTAGCAGAGGCGCGCCAATTTAGAAAAACAAAAAAACTAACGACATTCAAACCGCAAAGAGCGTGAGGCTTCTGAACATACCAAAAGCACGTGAGAGCCGTTGGTTACGACGGGAGGCGCGTCACATAAAAACGAAAAACTCTCGACATCTAAACAGCAAACAGCGCACGGCTTCCGAACGTACCAAAAGCGCGCGAGAGCGGTTCGTTACGACGGGAGGCGCCCCAAAGAACGGACACAAAGCGAACAGCGGAGGCAGAAAAGTTCCGTCGCTGCATCTCATTCCCATTGAACTACTACGCAACAGCAGAAACAAATTAATAAAGCTCGCGGCTCTCGTCACAGAAATGCAGATAATTGAATAACTCACCTACGATTCGGTGATTCGTTTTAGTATCAGCAGGAGCCAAGACAAACAGCAATGACATCTCAGTTCCACCAGGACAAGAAACGAGTCAATGACTCTCTGGAGTGAACTTCTTGGCGAAAAGCGGGAAACCGCGGTACCCCTTTCTTGCTCCGAGAACTTTTGTGCGAGATGGGTTCTTGGGACTTTTTGCAGCGCACCTATACAGAATTCTCGCGTACTCAATGCCGGACTACATGCCAGTTCAAGGTCGCTCCCTTCGGCTCCTCTGGAAAAAAAAATATCAGAGGGACGTTGCTCAACGTTTAAGAGGGATGGTTGCCTTTTTTCGTCTGTGTTTGTTAAATCTAATTATGTCCCTCTTAACTCCGCTATTGTCCCCCTAAGAAACCCCGCCTTTTTTGGGTGCCCTCTTAAAAAAAGAAGGTCCCTTTTATCTCGCCCATTTCCCTCATAAAATAAGAGGGCTTGGACATTTTAAGAGGGCCCAGTTTTAGAGTGCAGCGGTCAATCCTGCTGTTTCGCCGACATCGACGCCTGCGACGCTAGCCTTTATTCTGTTTTGGAAACAAGTTCGCCTCATTAAACGTTTAGTTTCTTCAGTTATTCGCCGCCTCATCATTTATCATTCGTGACAATATTTTGCTCTTTATAGTCGGACTGCATAATATAGCCCTACAATACTATTTTCCGTTTTGTGTTGTTGCGTTTTTATAAACCATTCTGGTAACTCATATTTGCGTAGCTGCATAACTGTTGTTGTCAATGATGTCGATACAAATTAAGCAATGCGGACGTATCTTCAAAAGTAACTGAAATACATTTCTAAGTATTTGTACTCTACTCAAGATACTTTAGAGTGAAAGTAACTTGAGTAGTATTTTAAATACTTTATGAAGCAGGTATTTAGTAACTTAACTAAAATACTTTTATCAAGTATTTTGTCCAACACTGAACCCACCCCTCAGAACCACGATCACGAAGCACGGGACTTTTCGGTGTAGGGCGTTTCGGTGTAGGACGTTTCGGTGCGGACTTTTCGGTGCACGGACTTTTCGGCGTTTGAACTTGTCGGTGCGCGGACATCTCGGTGCACGGACTTTTTGCAGGAATTGTCACGGCCAATCAAAATCACGAGTTTTTTTTTGTTTGTTTGTTTTCTGATAACCTAATAAGCTCTCTTTTAGCTAGAAATTTATTTTTTCAAACTTTATCATTTTTTAGGCTTGGTCATCCATTTACGGCCACTCACTCATATATTACCTAAGCGACTTTGTTAGGTGCAGTATAATCGTAAGTGAGGATTGGAGACGTTGGACTTTATGGTTCATTTGTCGGTGTCTCTTTTCCAACGTACGCATTAGTTGCATCACAGATATCATGTAACTTTCAAACAATATCAAGTTTATTGCTGTTGGGCCCTTCCCCACAAAGATTAACAATATTAAAGCCCACACCTTCAGTTTCTTTCCTAGCATCACGATGTTCCGATGATCTCTGCTCCCCATGAAATAAGTAAATGTTTTGTCGCGTTGCAAACGTCTTTTTCGCCGGACTCTACATGGGAAGACGAATCGATCTGATGACGAACGTTTTATAAGTTCACTTGCGGATGGAAATAAAAAAAAAGCCAGCTTTGCTTTGCAGCTGGCAGCGGAATGGAAGTTACAACCTGTCTGGACAAATCACTGCGTTATCTTCGGCCACTTGACTAGATTTCTTACCTGTAGGCAAGTGACGGTTGTGGCCACGCGAAGAATGACGCACGCACTCTCACAAGCGCATAGCTTTTTCCCTTCTTTCAACCCAGCGCGTAAAGCGAATCATCCTGCACCTTCCATCTCGCCCCCTCCCCCTTTTTAAGCCGTTTTTTTTTCGGCTTACTTCCCGTCCACCCAGCACACCGCTCCCTGCACCGCTCCTTCCCGAAGCATGTCACTTGCCCTTGTGGTTCGGCGTGGGTACACCCGGAGGGCAAAATCACATTACAACTATTGACTGCTTAATTATTGGCTAGAAGGTTCGTTAGCGTCCCCAGCAGTTCAGTGGTTCTGCTGGGAAAAGTAAAGTCCTAAACGTACCTGAACCCACAAGTTTAGATGCAGTAAAAAGCAAATAAAAAATCACCGCAGTCTTATTTAAAAAAAAAAAAAACATAATCGGTTAGGGCTTCTTTTCTTCGCGCTGACTGATCAGTGATCGTCCTTTTTTATATTCCGCATATTCCTTATTGTTATTGTAAAGATATCTGTGTGACATTTAATTGTGAGCGAGCTTCATTTGTAGAAAAAGAAATAGTATCAATGGTCGACGTTTATGTAGTGTTCACAGATTCAAACATTTGGGGCGTTTTTTTTTAACCTTCCGCTCGCTTTTTACAGAAAGCTACGATCATTCGGCGCACGGACGTCGTGGTTACACTACTTGTTTTTCTTTACGTATGCATTTTGAAAATGGCGTCATGACAAAACTTAATTTGTGGTATATTCCGCTCGTAGATTTGGTGCGGTTTTATAGCTCTTTAAGCTCCATTCAAACTGGCGAGTAGCAGCTCTAGACAACACCTTTACGGTCGCGAAGCGATAATCACATCATCAAATGCGTGCGATATTGCACTGATTATTCGCCGTGATGTGTCTAAAATTAAATATACGTGTAGCACACAGACATGGAAGTAACCCGTTACAAGTAACGGGATTACTTGTATTCCGTTAAATTTGTTTTTGTAATTTAGTAGTTAATCCATTACTTTTTCGAAAATGCGCTTTGACGTCACTTCCGGCGCCGGGACGAAACGCAGCGTTTTCTGGCGCTTTCCGACGTATGTGAAGGAGCCAGATATTTTGCGTCCAGGCGTCGCGTCTCCCGCTGCGTCCAGAAGGCAACAACCAATGAACGGCCGTGTTCACTAGTTGCAAGGAGCGTTTGAATTTTCTCCACTGTTTTCGCCACTGTAGGACTGTAGCTTTCGCCACGGACCTTGCGACAATAATAATAATAATATTAATAATAATTTTTATTTGCAGAGGTTGCAATACCCACTCGGCAGCGTGCAAGTCTAGGCAGAAAGGTTGAGACCCGCGCCGGCTAGCCCGCCGCT
Source organism: Ixodes ricinus (assembly GCA_037355805.1). NCBI lineage: Eukaryota > Metazoa > Arthropoda > Arachnida > Ixodida > Ixodidae > Ixodes > Ixodes ricinus. Next base: position 46,507 of record JAZHYW010001356.1, read on the forward strand.
AAGTGGGGAAAGGGATACGGGAGAGGAAAATAAATACGCATTCAAAACAAAAAGATACACATACAAAAACAGGTAAAATCCTTGTGCCATTCCAAGGCAGAGCGCACGCACGCACGCACATACACACACACACACACGCACCCGCGCGCGCGGAGTTTACAATATTTGCACGTTTTGGTCATTCTGCAGAGGTTGCAAGCCGCTTAGTTTCCTCCTCTCTCGGACAGCGACGGGTGGGGGAGAAAGAAGGAGGAGAACGTTGTCTCCGCTATCTTGTCAAGCGCGGACGCAGGAGAAAGATGCCGCGGAAAGATAATTCCAAGCCTTTCAAAAAGTGACCTCGGCTGTCAAAATGAGCGCCTCTCGACCGATCTCCGCACACCCTGACCAGCAAACGCTCCGTCTCAACTGCACTCCGGGTGCGGTGGACGATGCGAGCAATCCCAGCTAATCCAGCGCCGGGAGCGTGTCACGTGACCATCTGGTTGGGTGAAGAGTTCGGAAAGGCACGCCGAGCTCAAGATCACATGGCACTCTTGCCGGTGCTGGATTGGCTGGGATGGCTCGTATCGTCCACTGCGCTCGGACTGAAGGTGAAACGCAAAAGGTGACCACGTGATCACGCTTTCTTTGTGAACTGCGCGCAGAAAGTGGGGTCACACGACAGCAGACCGGAAATTGATTGACTGCCGCAAACGCAACCTCCAACGCCCTGTCCTTTTTTTTTCTTTTCTTTTTGGAAGAACTCGAAGATAAGGAAAGTTAATGTAAATACGAGGTAATTTGCACAAAAACAAAAAATCTTGCGAAATATCACTACTTATTATTTTTGTTAGCTATTTACAGTCTCAGTGCGTAACATCCATTCTTTCGTTAGATTTTTTTGAGGGAAAATATGAGGTAGCTATTCAAAGCCCGCTTAATAAATTTGATGTTTTTTCGTAAAACTGTTTTCAACATATATTTTTGTTTTGTTTTAGTCTTTGCGCTCATACAAAGATTGGTTATGTTTGAGCTTTTGAATTTGCGGACATAAACGATCACGGAAACAAAGAGACAGAAAGAAAGCCTACAATTTTCGGTATATATCCTAATTAGTCCAGACAACTGCACTTATCTTTTTTTTATCTTCAGCGTGAACCGCATGAAGAATTCGATTTAGTTGGAGTAGGCAGCGCGAAGTTGAATTGCCACTGAAGTGATGCATGATCTCTAACACATTCCCCCCCCCCACCCCTTACGCTGTGTAAGGGAGATTTAGCCAGTGCTGTAGATCCGCTACATCGGGGTCTCTAACATTTTCAGTCCGAGGGTGTCGGAAGCTATCAGCTAGGTCAGCGTTGCGAGAGTATCACGTGATCTTCTGGTTGGGCTGAGCGACACGTGAAGCTTTACTTCAGATGACACTCTATCAACGCTGGATTGGCTCGGATTGCTCGTAGCGTTTGCTGCGCTCGAACTAAAGGTGAAACTGAGTCAAGTGATGTATGCCGCTACGATGCTTACGCACATCGAAACAAGCAGGGGTGGAGATTAAATCGAGGATCCCTGGGTTGTCCAGCGCGAGCTTTCGCTCCATGTGGACTTGCTGCGACGGGTTAGGACACTTGGCCAACTCACGCCAGCGCAGATCAATGGGGTAGCCCGACGTCCTGCTTGCAATGTCAAAGCTGCTGACGTGAGCACATAGAACTTATGATGAGGCCATGCGCTCGCACCAGTAGGCTTCGATAGCGTTTCGCACTAAACTCTTCACAATCACACACAGACATTGAGGCATTCTAGTCACACATAGAGTGCCTTTAAACACTCGCGCTGGTGTAGTGTGATGAGACTGATGACAACTCGGCCATTTCCTTCCCGGTCATTTTCGATGTTTTTAGAAAGTGCACGCGCCCCGTCGTCTCCCGGCGCGAGCGCTCAGCTTTGGCCAGAGCTTTGAAGCAATTTCCTTATCCAAGGTTTATTTATATGTTTTCTTCAGCACGCGCCGGCGGTACTTGGTAAACAAAAGATGTCTCCACCCTGTCACAGACTGTCAACGAGTTACACATTTAGCGCAGCGCAACCTGAGTGCTGAATTGACATTACAAACCGAGGTACTATATAAAGTGTAAAAATTAAAAAAAAAAACATTGACAAAGCAACTGCCAACGCGAGATACGAGACACGAATGAGGCAGTGGTTCGCGGTTGCAGCAGCAAAGAACTAGCGTTGCGCTCTATTTGTGAACATGCCCTTCATTGCCACGTCACTCGTTCGTAAAAAGCCAGGATTACCTTCCCACGCATGGCACACGTGCTTGCTCGCGTAGTAAACCGAAGGTGCGTTTTATTTTCGGTACACTCTGGTTGTGGGACTGCATGGCCAAATACGATCATACTAAAATTAATGTAATCTCATATGGCACACGCAAGTTCGGGATTCACATTCAGAGAATCGCCGTGCCTGGCAGTTCGCTTTTTATTATTATCTTGCGCGAGCTGCCTGCATGGCATATCCTCCAACACATAACTCGAAAAAATGCTCTCCAAGCTCTCCTATAGTTACTATTCGTGACGTCACGAAGGTAATTTTTAGTTACTAAGAGCGGGTTCAATGATGCGTATACAGCACGCCTTGTTCTCATCGCCCACTCAACGCGACGCCCTCGGAGTGTACAACCAGATACGCTTAGAGTGCCTTCATGTGCGCTTCGCATAGAGTGATGCCAACTGCCTGTTTCCCTTTCCCACACCCTCTTCCACCGCCATTTTGTTCCTCTCGTTGTTTCCCCGTGCGTCGGAAAGTGGCCTTTGTGTCCATCGGTCCTTCCATCCGAGGGGGAAAATGCTAATCCTCCCTCCGTGGGTTCCACAACGCTGCTCCAAACTTGTGAGATAAGGTGCTTGTTTCCGGAGGGTTATAAGCCCCACGGATTATCGCCGAGAACCAAAATGGCTGCTGCTTTGTCGGCGAGCGGTATTACAAAGGGTGGCATCACCCTAGCAAAGCGCACATGAAGGCTCCCTAGATTCGCTTATTTCTGTCGATGATGCTGTGTTGTGTGTATAAGGAATGACGGCCAGCTTTTTCTTCCCTTGTCTGGGTGCCGGTGTCGGAGTAGGAGGGGCGAAAATTAGCCTCTTGAGCGAGTTGTCCAGAAGGTCGTCGGGAAAGCCGACCTTCCTCAAACTCCGCGTCTGCAGCCGGACACAATGCTCCGCGTAACGGGTGCAGGATCTAGAACGCGCTGACGTCATAAGGGACTTGACAAGCCCTGGTTTAATTAACGGTCTTGGAGTGAGCGTTAGCGAAATGCAGAACTGGCTTCTTCCGTTCTTTGCCTAAACTCCCAGCAGATTCCCCCGGGATGGATCGCCAAATGGAGGTCTAAGAATTGGAGAGTTCCGTCGGAGGGGTCCTCCCTTTTAAAGACGAGGCCTCCGGGGCCCGACGAGAAGGCCTCCAAGATAGTCTCAGGGTCTGTCTGCTCTTCATGCATGATTAGGTAGTCATCTACATAACGGTACGGCCAGCAGCCCGGCGCGGAATCATTCAGTCGCTCCCTGATTGCCCGATCTACGTACGTAAGAAATAAATTGAGCATAGTTGTAAACTAGAGACTGAAGGGGGATACGGACAAAAAGAAAACACTGAACAAAACAGACAAAGTCTCAAACGAAAAAAAAAGTGGCTTGCTTTGTATGTTTATACAGCCTTGAGCTGAGACGGGCTAGCCCTATGGTGCCCACATGTTTTCGCTCCGCTTTAGGGTGGCGCCAATTTCTTGTTACCCTTTCCCAGATACTCTCCCACCGCCAATTTTTTCCACTTCTTATTTCGCTAAACGTAAACAACGTTGAGTTTCTGTAGTCTCGAAACACCGGCAACACTGTGAGACCACTTCCGTTTCCGTTCATGAGAGGAGTCGGAGGCTCAGCAGGATGGCGGTCGTGGTGGCTGTCGCTCTCTTTATTCGGGTGTTTCATATTTTGAAGTTGCGAGCAGGAAGTGTGCGTTGCTTTTAACGAAACGCGAGTTCCCGTGACAAAATGAAACGCATCAGACCGGAATCGCACGCCGGAGCCTCGCCGTTGGAACGAGAGCGGTGGGCGCTCCCTAGCCCTAACGAGGATTAGCGGCGTAGTGCGAACGCACGACCGGCGAGTGTAACAAAATGGTCAACGAAAACAGCGCAGGTTGCCATGGTGACGAGGTAGGCAACACTGGTTTGTCGGCAGGTGGTATCACAAACGTTCCCACCACCCTAAACAGCGGAGCGGCGAAAACATGTAGGCACCATAGTTAGCCCACTCGGCCACCTCCTCAGCTGAAAACTTAATTTCACAGGAGAAACTTATATGTCACTAGCTACCCTTTGTCCCACTCTTTTTTTCTTAATTTTCCCAAAAGCCCTACCCCTTTCCCTCTTCCTTTTCCCAGGCTCCAGTACATTCCAGCCAACGTTAAGCTCAGACGGCGTCAGCTCAAAGTTGCCGATTGGTCCCTTGTCAACACACATACACCGCGACATCACGAGGTCCCCAAGGTTCTCCCAAATCAGTAGCACAGCCACCGACAGATCCCCTGTCATGATGGAAGCTTGGCAGAAAGCAGATTGCTGGAAATAGAAGTCTATATTGCATTGCACTGGTGTGAAAAAGTATTACGTATTTTTGTCTTATTTCCGTGCCAAAATGAAAACAGCGTTTAGAAACCGAACACTGTGCGTTTAGAGGAGCGCCGAAAGGACATAAAAAACCGTGACAATCTGAACGATACGAGCGTGCCTTGCGTCATTCAGCTTGTCCTGGTTCTTGTTTTTCTGGAGCCTTTCAAAAGTGGATCAAAAATTATGAACTGACTGACCCACTTACACATTAGAGCAGTTAATTTTCATTACGACAGGCTCTCTTCAAGTCTCTTGCATAGTTCAACTTGTACTGGTCCGTTTTTAATTTCGGTTCCTTTCAAAAAGTGAGCCCGAAGCCACTGGACCAACCTACCACATTCATAATTCGCGGAAGCGGCGAAATGGAAATGCGACAAAAGGAAAGATTCGCCCGCGTTATTTGAGGCCCATGAAAAGCGGACCGGATGGAGGGCCGACATCTTTTTTCAGGAGACACACAATCTTCTCTACAGTTCTGGCTTACAATTTGATATGAAGGAATACTTGGACGCCGGCATTATTTGTTTTGGAATCACGTGAAACTTTGTATCGGATAAGTATACGTCTATGTCCACTCCCATTCGATGATTATCGTGTTTTAGACTCCGTACACAGGGTGGTTTTCAGCGGTGGGTTTTTAATCTGACTGCCCGCCAGAGCGCGAGCCAGAACGCACTACGGCCGCGAGCCGTCGCGCTCTTCCCCTTCTTCTCCGTATCAATAAACAGTCAAATACCTGGGCGGTGCCGTCAATCGTGCTGGTGTCGGGAACCAGTAAGTCCGACCCTTGAAATGCAGGAGTGCCGCAAAACCCAGAGGCGCCTCGTTCGCCCACTTACGTTCTTCCCAGGCGGTGGGGATTGTCGTTTACAGGGGAATATCTTCTGTACTGATACAAGTTACTCGAGCAAGCTCGCATTCAACATCAATTTCTTTTCTTTCTTCCTGGGTCACAGTGTTGGAAATAACGCGTTACAAGTAAAAACGTTACTGGTAACGCGTCAGTTTTTTTAGTAACGTACTTTCGTACTCGTTAGAATACCAGATGAGTAACGAGTAAAGTAATGTCGTTATTATTTTACGGTATCTGCTATCAAATTACGTTACCGATTACTGAAACAAAAAACGGTTAAAGTGCAGGCGAGCCGGGGGAGGTGTATATAAGGCGTAAAGGCAATAAAGTTTTCAGCTGAGTTTGAGACGTTGTCTGTTTCCTTTTTTCTTCCTACTTCAAGATTTTCCGTTTTCAAACCACAGTCTCAGGTTTTCAATCATTATGTATACTCATTACTCATTATTTCTGACTAAAAATGGCAGCATCATGGTTCAAAAGCAAACCAATTTGTATTCTGCGCACTACAAAAAGTTGCAAAGAAACCCCCAAAAAACTATGTACAAACGACGTCATTTTAAACTCCATCGGAAGACACTTTCAACGTTAACACAACCGGGACCAAAAGACGCGTGATTATCGCATTGTCGAATTCTTGAGCGTCCTTGGTGCAGTCTTTATATCGAAGCTACTAAGGCCACCGCCGTTGTGCCCTGAAGGAGCAGCCGTCTCGCTGGAAAGAGACATCCGCTCAGAAGGCAACAGTCTGCCGCCGCTCGAAGGACTCTGCCTAATCGTCCCTAGCTACTCCAGCTGGTCAAGTCCTTCTCTTCAAAATAAATAAATTATCTTTTTGTCAACAACAGAAAGGATGGATACATGGTTTTGCGCAAAAAAAGACGGACACAAGGGAGAGAAACAAACACGAGCGCAACTTACAACTGTATTGAGGAAACCTTTAGAAAACATACAGATATATCGTCAACTTCAATGCGTCCACGCATGCATCGTGTCACTATCACACGCTCGTCACAGAAACTTATCAAGGAAGCGTTTTTCAGCATTATACAAACTTATCGAGGTATCGCTCACACATAGGTCGCCTTTCTTTTTGATAAAGAAGGCTTCCAACAGCTCACGTGCTTTTTGTCTCTTACTTCCGCCCAAAATTATACAGTGTCAGAAAAACGTGGCTCACACTTACAGTTTCTGCAGTGTGCAGGCAAATTTGCCCCGTCATTAGTCTTCAAATTTTGAGCATGCTCCCTGAGACGGTCGTTGGCACACCTTCCCGTTTGCCCCTCGTATGTCTTCCCACACGTGAGCGGGATTTCATAGACGACCTCTGTTTTGCAGCCAACATGCGGCCGGGCATGCTTTGTGCTGCATCCTCGCTTCTGTCTGCTTTCTACAGTAATGCGGGGGCAGAGTTGGCCGAGTTTTGTCGGAGCTGTAAACACAATCGGCACCCCATGTCTGTTCGTATCCTTCTTGAGGTTATGCGAGAGTTTGTGCACGTATGGTACCGCTTCAGGCCTCACAGTCCTCAGTGCTGACTGTATCTTTTTTCTAGCAGTGTGTCCCTTCACTCTTTGCAGGATGGTTTCCGCCACACTCCTCAAGACCGAATCAGGGAAGCCCGCTGACAATAGTCGAGCCACTTGGTTGCTAAAGCTTACCTGTATCCTGTGAGCACACGACACGCTTCCTTGATAAGTTTCTATGACGACGCATGCGTGGACGCATTGAAGTTGACGATATATCTGTATGTCTTCTAAAGGTTTCCTCAATACAGTTGTAAGTTGCGCTCGTGTTGGTTTCTCTCTCTTGTGTCCGTCTTTTTTGCGCAAATCCATGTATCCAAACGTTCTCCAACTCGCCCAACAACCAACTATTTTAACAGAAAGGATAAACTCTAAATTTGGAAGCATTGACGTTTCCACGCGTTGAACCAAAACAAATGGCAAGGTTATCGCAGGATTGAAAGGCGTCGGTCACCAGAAAGACGTCACCATCTTTTAGAATCCCTGCCTCCGTGGTAAGAAGGTGCGGTCTCTCGCTGGGTAACGACTCCCGTTCAGAAGGTCGCCTCCCACTAAATCCCCTGGTCATTCCTTCTCCCATAGCTCCTCAAAAATTAGACAAAAGACTGCGTAACCACTACGGACGGCACCTTCTTTGTATCGCAGTTAGCCCTAAACTCCCTGGCATTCAAAGACCGAATTATGCTGGACGCTGCGCCCGCGTTATCCTTCTGGCAGTTCCTGGTTGCGTGTGAAGGCTACTATACCATTCTTCTAAAGAGGCCCATTCGTAGCAGTAATAGTGATGGCTTTCGCCTGCTTCGCCCTTACTTTGCCGCTACCGGCGTGAAAGAAAAAGGTTTTTGGACACGAAAGATCAAACTTAGGGTAAAGAGCTTATAAACGCTCGCCACCTTTTTTAATCATATATACACGTAAAGATACTACGAGTACGCATGTAATAATCACCAAAATATGGCCGACGCTATACTTCGTTTATGATAACCAATAATCTTCTTTGGTTATAATTATGGGTCGATCGTGTCTATTTTCGTTGCCTATGTAGCCTAAACCGGACTGTGACTTAAACCGGTGTGGCTATGAGGTATGCTGTTTGTGAGCAGTCCGTGTACTGTACAGTTGCCTGTGTCATGCAACTTCCACCTCTAACCAACAAGGCCGTTTTGGAACGATTGTTATAAAAGCCCTTTTTACTGCCATCCCGCACTCACTTTTCGTGCAAGATGGCAACGACCATTAAAACTTTGTTATTATGGCCCGGGCTAGAGGCTGAACTCCATGGAGCGAATTAAGGCTGAACTCCATGGGACGAATATGCTGCGAATAACCGACGAATTTTGCCCGGCGGCTTTTGCACGACGCGTGGAATCAACACAGTGGCTGCTATGTCGCGCGCAAAGCGAGCGTGCCGTTGGGCGGCGTTCGCCAGTTATACGTTGAATAATTCGTTCCAGGGAGTTCAGCCTTTATGCGACGAATAACTGACGAACGCCGCCCGACGGCACGCCCGCTTTGCGCGTGACGTAGCAGCCACTGTGCTGATGCCACGCGCAGAACAAAAGACGCCGGGCAAAATTCGTCGATTTTTAGCTGTATATTCGTCCCATGGAGTTCAGCCTTAAGTGCTATGTTTAAACTGGGCGAAACGAAGTCAGAGAATTTGCTGTTTAAATGTCGGCTCTGTATGCCGAAACTCAAGCTGCTGAGCACATCCGGGACGTCGAACTCTAACTTGAAAAAAGCACATTAAGAGTTATTCTTCAATGTCACTTACTTTTTCCCGTTAAAATGTCGTCGTTAAGCTTTCTTAGCCAAAAGAACGCACCTATCTTTTGAGATCGTTTTGTTAGTCGCAGTTTTTCAGCTACATCTCACATTGCTCATTAATGCAACCTAGCGAAAAGTCTTCGAAAACGGCTTAGTTTAGTTTACTTGTATAATTCAGAAGGAGAATAATGAATCATAGAAGTTATTTATAAACACGCCTATGTGATATATGTTTAAGGTTGCGGTTTATTTAGACAGTTTTTTTCTATACTAATTCGTGATGCAGTCTATTTAGTTAATCTTTCGTTGTTCCACACGAATGATAACTAGAAATTTACAGCGGTGCTTCGCACCAGTCCTAATTGTTTTTCTTTCCCGCCAGTCCCTCCATTCGCAGAAGCTGACAGGGTTCGCGGCAATTTCAGAGAAACGAAAGACCGAAGCTACAACCCACTTTCCCAACACACCCTTGAGGAAGCAGTTGAAGATCGACCGTATGCATCAAACTCCCGTTTCTCAAGAAGTGTTCGACAATCTTATAGACACGTTTGTGGTTGAGACTCTACAGTCATATACTAACAGCTGTCATATACTAACAGTGAAACACAAAGTAACGACAAACTAACGCAAAAGTAACGTCCGTTAGTCATGGCAAGTACCGACACCGGTACTTCGTTACATTTACAAATTTGTAACGGAGCTCTGTAACGCGATAGCTTTTTTCCAAGCTAACGAGTAACGCTATTTCGTTAATTATTTTCGGTAACGGGCACAACACTGCTGGGAGACATTTCCGGTGTCAAAAGGATCGCAGATACGGATTCGAAAATATGATAATCATCAAATGGTAGTGGACGTAGACGTATAATGATCCGGTGCAAAGTATCGCTTGATTCCTAAACGAATAATGCAAGCGTCCAAGTATACCTACATATCAAATTGTTAGACAGACTGTAGAGAAGATTGTGTTCCTTGTAAAAGATTTTGGCCCCCTTGTATCCGGTCCGCTTTTCTATAGGCCTCAAATAACGCGGGCGAATCTTTCCCTTTGTCGCATTTCCTCTTATTCGCTTCCGCAAATTATGAATGTGGTAGATTGGTCCAGTGGCTTAAAGCTCACCTTTTGAAAGGACTTAAAAATAAAAACGGACCAGTACAAGCTGAATTATGCACGACGTTTGAAGAGAGCCTGTCGTAATGAAAATTAACTGCTCTAATGTGGTAAGTCGGGTCAGTCGGTTCATAATTTTTCATCCACCTTTGAAAGGCTCCGGAAAAACAAGAAACCAGCTAGGACAAGCTGAGTGACGCAAAGCGCCTCGTATTGTTCAGGTTATCCCGGTTTTTTATGTCCTTTCGGAGCTCCTCATATCTCACAATGTTCGGTTTCTCAACGCTGTTTTTATTTTTGCACAGAAATAAGACAAAAATACGTAATAATAATTCACACCAGTGCAATTCAATACAGACGTTCTATGTCAAGCAAGCTGCTTTCCGCCATGCTTCCATGTCATCCTCGAGGCCTCGAATGTTTGTGTACAGTGATTAAACTGTTTACATGTAAATTGACATGCACTATAAATCTGGTACTCTCTCTTAGAAGCAGCATGTTAGTGCACATGAATTCCCCCAGCGTCTTGCCTTCTAATCGCGTAGGAGGAAAATGGAAATATACCGGGCATTATTTGTGCAGAAGGCTAGATTCAACAGTCGCCTATTATTTTTACAAACCCCTGGGGATTGGTGGCCGAGTGGGCTAGCGCACACCAGCTCGGACCACGTGGAGCGATAGCTCGCGCTGTAGAACCCAGGGATCCTGGGCTCAAACCCCTCCCCTGCCCGTTGCGACCTGGATGAGCATCGTACCGGCGTGCGGTCGTGTATCACTACTGCGTGATGCACGTTAAAGACGCCAGGCTAGCAATTGTAATGCGCTGGCTAAATTGCTCATCTACAGCTGGGAGACAAGTCGCCCGTTGAGGCGGACCAAGTTCTAGGCTGTATAAACATACACACAACCCAATTTTTTACTAACCCCCTGACAGATTCACTACCATATACCGAGTCTTTTCTCCAAGAAGCGAGGTTTTGGTGGAAATTCGTTGCTCGGCCGTTATTGTTTGTAGTGGCGCGGGGAAAAAAATGAAAAGAGACAGAGAGAGAGCGGCCTGGGGGAGGGGGGGGAGGGAATAATTTGTTGAAGCTAATATGTTTTGTTTTTTTTTGGCGACAATTGGTATGCCTTTGTTTAGAGTGCTACAATACATGGTGTAAACAATTTTACGTACTTCCAACAAATGTTTCATCGTCAACGACAGTTTCTTAAAGTATTACTCACTGCCTCGGGTGCTTTGACCTTACGCACTGGAGCGTCACAGGAGCGAGTATTTCCGCAAAATAAATACGAGGACCTATTTCTCCATTTAAAATTTGAATCGACCACTTCTGTGGCATCACGACAAACATACTTTGCACCATGAAATATTAACAAATAATGATTGATGATGAAATTGATTGGGTCCTAACAGTAGAGCCACATTATTTAGGTTGAAAATAATTGGGCGACGTTCATGCGATGTTTCTACTTCCACGTTCGAATGTGTTGAGAATAAGTAGCCGAAAACCCTATGTGCAGGCTGCTTCCTGGAGTGGCCTAATATCTCCCCAATTTGGGAAAGGGCGGGAGGGGGTGTTGGAGAGAAAGGGGTGGTGGTTGTGAGAAACTGTTAATATTTATTCTCACTCAGGAGAGTCACCCCTCATTCAAAAGTCGACTCGCTCATAACGGGAATGCCTGTGGGGCCACATATATAGTAATTATGAGTAAAATGTGCTATATATGTATGTTAATGAGAAGTTATGATCGTGCAAACAATGGGGCGTTGTGGATATGGGTGAAGCAAATACTTATGTTACGACTGCACCGTCTTTATTGGAAGCCAGAATTGCGGCTTGCTTCTTCCACCCTCCTGACGCCAATCTTGTCCAATATTGGATATATTTGGTACAGCGTTCTTCGCGGAAGCCCGCGCCAATATCTAAAGGTCTTTATCAAGTTATAAAACAAACATCAAGCAGAGGTAATGACGAATAAATACGCAAAATAGTGCAAAATGGGATGAACAACTTATGAGGGAGATATATGTTTCGAACTGTAATGACGAAATTAGGGAAAGCCACTTGATTTATTTGTCTTGGAAGGAAATGCATTATCGACGACTTGAACCCTTTATTGCTCTAGTCATTCCTTGTGCAGACACGGGAATAATTCCAGCAGCCGCGCGATGCCAGAGGGCGGCAGCTGCAACGACCCCAGCATACCGCGGCCCCTCGATCTCCACGCGACCGAGCGGCCTCGGGCCTGCGTTGGGCCGCGCTGGCCTCCTCAGTCTCGCGGATTGAGCGTGCCCGCGTCAGCGAGGAGAAGACACCTGGAAGTCTCAAGGTCGTTGTCGAGCTCGCAGCTAGCCGCTCTTTTTGCGATTTTTGAGGATTATCCGTACAAGATAAGCCGACATAAAAGAAGCACCTGCCGTCACGTGACTTTTGGGAGAGGGTGTGAAGAGGAAGAGCGCGAGGGGCATTTTCCGAAAAAGCAACTCTGCTTCATTTTTGGTTTTGAAAAAACAATGCAGTCCTCTCCAGTATCGCCTAGAAAGACCACACGTCAAATATTACGACGCAAATCTGTCTAAATGTTTCTTAGACAGTCCAGCAAACTTTGCAACTCGCCAAGATGCCGAAATCGGCTGACTCGAGCGGGCGATTCAGGCGCACAACCGAAGCGCAACAGGCGTCAGCCACATTGAGCTAAACGTCATCACCATTGCCCCCTTTTGCTTGTTTTTGTTCTCTGTGCGAGCGTAGCGGATGACGTCAGCAACGTTTTCTCTCGACGCACAGCGGTGTCCGCAGCGCGCTTTTTGGGAGCCGCACGGCCGAACCGCCGTGGTTCCGCCATTACAGCCGTCTCCCGCGTCACAAAACAACCGCCGTGGTCGTTTCACCGTTTGTGATTGTTGTCTCTCGGAGTTTCGTCCACACTATGGACACTACGTGCGCAGGTATATGCCGCAGTTGTGCAGACGTCGTCGAATGTCGTAGACAGCAAAACCTGGCGAAGAGTGCGGTGCAGACGACATACACTTGCGCCTGGCACACGCCCGCCCCAATCCCGCCCGTCATTGCGTAGAGGATCACGTGACATCTCGTACCACGTGATGGCCATGTTCTTGGCGGTCCAAGGCCGATCTTGCCGGACGGAGCCGCAGTTTCAGTTTTGATTTCCGCTCGTGTTTAAAACTATATTTAAAAATTTATATCCCATTTTTTGCGAAGCAAACGACCTGTTGTCTTTTACTAGGGCTTTTTAATGTAAAATACCTCATTATCCCGAAATCTTCGGAATTGAGCGGAGTGGCCCTTTAGGAAATAGAAGAGAAATTTCCGACAATATTTTATACGGCATTCAATGAAATGGTGTTCGAAGAAATAGCGGGTCCCACGACACAATAGCGAGTTTTAGTAGACCGTGTTTCCCCCTCCGCTAAGCCCCTCCGCTACCCGGAACTCTACAGCCAAGGCCATCGGCGCGCAGGCGCAGTGGCGGTTTCTTCGTAGCGGAGGGTTAGCGGAGGGGGAAACACGGTCTACTAAAACTCCCTATTGTCTACAGTTAATTTTCGATTCTTGCCGCCATTAGTAATATTAGTGTTAAAAGGTTGTCGGATAAGAAGTAATACGTTTCAATTCACCTCTCATTTCTTCTCTTCAACAGCAGCTGACTTACTGGTAATTTACTTGTACCTACCAGAATAGCTTTATTTTATATTGTATTTGGTCATTATAAATAAAATGGTGGCTAGTGACTATTACTCACACTTTGAGATATTTAGGTTGCGGCAGCAATACCTCTGACTGTTTGTATTGCAGATGGAGGAACATACATTGAAAATTAAAGCCTGCAAGATTGGAGCACATGGTGTAACGTTATAACGAATAATCTAACTAAAATTAAAGGGTGCTTGCAGGCATAAGACAAACATTTTGCTTGACGAACACAGAAACACAATAAAAAAGCATCTTAATTATTACATCTGGGACACACAAATACACAGGTCTAAGCCGCAGATAAATGTAGCTTATGAGAAACAACACGGCAGCAAGAGGACCGAGGAAACGTCTCCTCGATCCTGTTCTGCAGTGTTGGTTTTTATAACCTCAAACTCGTTTTTTTTTCACAATGTTTTATTTATACTAGCTCTCTTGCGACCTTGCGTTCTGTTCAAGGTTATGATGATAAATTATGTATATCAATTCGGTCCCCGTTTTATCACAGATGAGCTCCTGTGATGACAGTGAAAGGTGGCTCATGCATAAGACATGCATGAGCATTTTGTGAAAGCTCTGAAGCCTTCGAAAGGTTTCTTTTCACTGGCGAATGTTATATTTGAAAATCTGTGTTAACCATTATGCTCTCCGATAGCGATAACCAACAACAGCCCGACTCAGACAAAAAGGTACCTTATCAGAGCGCAAAAGCAGTCCTCTTAAACCTGCCTTTTGCGCAAAAGAGGATAATTCAGCACCCTTACCTCCAGTGAAAAGGATCTTGATTGGCGCCTGCTTCGTCCAGGTGTCTCGGTCCAAGGGTTCGCGAGTGCGCTCCACCTTCGTTATTCTTGCGGAGGAATCACTTGAGGGCGGCCACCAACAAATACGTTTATTGCGTTTGAAACCCAATGAATGGGTACGATCTCATAAGCATTTTCAGGGATAAAATGAACAACGGAGAATTTCGACATGTTGTCAATAAATCCTGAAATGCTGCCCCGAATACAAATAAAACACGAAGCCCAGAAAAGTAGAACTGACGCAAATCACGTTAAAAAAAGAGGTCAAATGGTTTTTTCTCCTAAACGGTGACTGGTTATGAGTGAAGACGAGAGCGCATGCGAGCTATACTTCGTTTCAGAAGTTCCGTGCAGCAAAACGGAGGCTAGTTGCTGTAAGTAGGCAACCTCTTACGCAATAAGAAAGAGCGCTCGAAGCAGACGACAAGAAGACAACGACGAGAGAGAGAGAGCTAGGGAACGTCAATAGGTCAAATAGAAACCAAATGTAAGACTTTCAACATGATGAGCTTTGCAGATTTCGCTCCCTCTCGTCGCGCTTTCCACCTTTGCTGGCACACCACAATCGGAGCCGGCTAGCAGCGTTCATCATTATCAACCTAAACGAAAGGTGATTACGTCTATGCTGTGAGGTGTCAAAATTATTTTCTCCGAAAGATAGCTCCTTGTGAAACAACCTACAAAACATGGAGGCTCTTCCAACTGGCGACTAAAAATTTACGCAGAAACACGTTCTGAACATATTTATTACGGATGTCATATCTGGTTTGATATGAATCAACGTCGTGCAAGCTTGAGTCCGTGTGACCATTATCAAATTTCCAGTTGTCCTGCAATGACCAAATTGTCCGTCTAGCGTGTCTTATAGAGTCGCGAGGGGAGAGAAGCCGCTTCATACGATGGCAGATGGAACCCACGTTTGCAAGTAGAATAAATGCTATCATCATCATTACTTCAGCCTAGGCTCAAGCAGTACACCGTGGCAACGCTACAATGACCTTTCTCTCAAATGCTTTCAAACCCGGGTGCTGCGCGCACTACAAACCGGTTGCGACATTGCAATTCGCTGGCAAGTATGGCGTTGGAGATGGACCGACAGCGTATTCGACATGGTGAAAGTTCGTTGGACATCTGAAGTCATTGATTGAAAATTGAATACAATGGCCAATCTCCTGTTGTCATCTGCGGCCGTGGGGTGATCGAGATCGGGATATTTTTGGCTGTGGCGTTCTCCCCCATGTCGCAATGGTAAACGAGCACGAACTAGAAAAAAAGACCCATAACCAGTGCGGTGGTAATATATCCAAACTCTGCAAGTGTAAGTAGTTATAGCGCGCCATGCATTAGTTAAATTTAAAACCACAAAAGTGTACAGCCCGGCGACTCGCCGGCTTTGGCAATTAGGTCTCTGCAGGCGCGACCGGGAATGCGCCAGCTTTGGTAACGAATGGGCTAGCGAACGTTGTACCTTCAGCCATTTACCGACTTTAAGTACACGGCGAGGTTGCTAGAAGACTCGGATGGGAAACTCACCGCTGAAACCTGGGCCTCTGGCGTCCACCGAGACCGAGCTAAATACGACAATAGCGCCACTCTTAATCTTTTTTTTCTTCTTTTTTTTTACTGTGGTCACCTTGAGCTTCCAGGAAGCATGTTTTTGCGTAAGAACAAACAGAAAAAGCTTTTTTTGTAGTAAATTCTATTGGAGTTTAGTACCAAATGACGTGCGCGTAATCTTTTCTAATATCTTTAGCTTCAAGGTTTTGCGGCACAATCAATACTGTTTTTATACAACCATGTCTCAGCGGTGATTTCAGGTAGCGCGTCTCGACCTGCGTGCACCGCATCCTAACAGAGTGGTTCTAGTAACGTTGGTACACGTTTTCCTAGGCACACATGGAGATCGAAGCAGTGCAGGACCATTCACACCGGTGGTTGAGTTGCGTTTGCGGACGCGTTTGCTCAAAGATTAAGTGCAATTGCTCGCGATTCGATGACGAAAACGGGCGGATCCGCTAAGCATTTGCGTTTCAAACGCCAGTGTGTAGGAGCGGTTTAATCTGTGTCTTTGTCGTGTCGATCAATGTTGCGTCGGAAACGAATTGGAGACAGTTCACTACACAACGTTGCGATGTTTGGGTCTGTTCTAGAGTAATACCATGTTGCATAAGAAACATGTCGTGCGCTGCAGTTGCGCAAAATTTAAATTATGCCGCCTAGCAAACATTGTACCTTCAACCTTTTTCCGACTTTTAGCACACGGTTTCCTAGGGAGCATAAAATTCGAAACAGTAGCCTAACGCTGTGCCTTTGTCGTGCCGATCAATGTTGCGACAGGAACAAATAGGAGAGCGTTCACTACACAACGTTGCGATGTTTGGGTCTTTTCTACAGTAATACAACTTTGCATAAGAAACATGTCGTGCGCTGCAGTTGCGCAACATTTAAATTATGCCGCCTAGCAAACGTTGTACCTTCAACCTTTTTCCAACTTTTAACACACGGTTTCCTAGGCAGCATGGAATTCGAGACAGTAGCCTAATGCTGTGCCTTCGTCGTGCCGATCAATGTTGCGTCAGAAACAAATTGGAGACAGTTCGCAACACAACATTGCGATGTTCGGGTCTGTACTACAGTAATACCACGTTGCATAAGAAACATCTCGTGCGCTGCAGTTGCGCAACATTTAAATTATGCCGCCTAGCAAACGTTGTACCTTCAACCTTTTTCCAACTTTTAACACACGGTTTCCTAGGCAGCATGGAATTCGAAACAGTAGCCTAACGCTCTGCCTTTGTCGTGCCGATCAATGTTGCGTCAGAAACAGAGTGGAAACAGTTGACTACACAATGTTGCGATTTTTGCGTCTGTACTACACTGATACAACATTGCTTAAGCAACATGTCGCGCGCTGCAGTTGCGCAACATTTAAATTATGCCGCCTAGCAAACGTTGTACCTTCAACCTTTTTCCGACTTTTAGCACACGGTTTTCTAGGCAGCATGGAATTCGAAACAGTAGCCTAACGCTGTGCCCTTGTCGTGCCGATCAATGTCGCGTCAGAAACAGATTGGAAACGGTTCACTAGACAACGTTGCGATTTTCGCGTCTGTACCACACATATACAACGTTGCTTAAGCAACGTGTCGCGCGCAGCAGTTGCGCAACATTAAAATTATGCCGCCTAGGAAACGTTGTACCTTCAACCTTTTTCCGACTTTTAGCGCACGGTTTTCTAGGCAGCATGGAATTCGAAACAGTAGCCTAAGGCTGTGCTTTTGTCGTGCCGATCAATGTTGCGTCAGAAACAGATTGGAAACAGTTCACTACACAACATTGCGATTTTCGCATCTGTACCACACTGATACAACGTTGCTTAAGCAACATGTCGCGCGCTAAAGTTGCGCAACATTTAAATTATGCTGCCTAGCAAACGTTGTACCTTCAACCTTTTTCCGACTTTTAGCACATGGTTTTCTGGCAGCATGGAATTCGAAACAGTAGCCTAATTCTGTGCCTTTGTCGTGCCGATCAATGTTGCATCAGAAACAGATTGGAAAAAGTTCACTACACAACGTTGTGATTTTCGCGTCTGTACCACACAGATACAATGTTGCTTAAGCAACATGTCGCGAGCAGCAGTTGCGCAACATTTAAATTATGCCGCCTAGCAAACGTTGTACCTTCAACCTTTATCCGACTCTTAGCGCACGGTTTTCTAGGCAGCATGGAATTCGAAACAGTAGCCTAACGCTGTGCCTTTGTCGTGCCGATCAATGTTGCGTCACAAACAGATTGGAAACAGTTCACTACACAACGTTGCGATTTTCGCGTCTGTACTACACTGATACAACGTTGGTTAAGCAACATGTCGCGCGCTGCAGTTGCGCAACATTTAATTTATGCCGCCTAGCAAACGTTGTACCTTCAACCTGTTTTCGACTTTTAGCACACGGTTTTCTAGGCAGCATGAAATTTGAAACAGTAGCCTAACACTGTGCCTTTGTCCTGCCGGTCACTGTTGCGTCAGAAACAGATTGGAAACAGTTCACTACACAACGTTGCGATTTTCGCGTCTGTACCACACTGATACAACGTTGCTTAAGAAATATGTCGCGCACTGAAGTTGCTCAAGATTTAATTTATGCCGCCTACTAAACGTTGTACCTTCAACCTTTTTCCGACTTTTAATACACAGTTCCTCAGGCAGCATGGCGTTCGAAACAGTAGCGTAACGCTGCGTGTTTGTCATGCCAATCCCTGTTGTGTCAGAAACATATTGGGGATTGTTGCGCAAAATCTCCCAACACTCCCACAACATTCGGAACATTCTCGCAACATATCTACAACACGTCATGTTACTTGGGTCATCTTTGTTCAAAATACTGATATTCACTTCATTCAGTTTTGGGGAAAGACTGTTCACCGTGCATTTTGCAGACTGGATGGCCTTTCATGGAAGCTGTCTCAAGTTGCGAAGCGCTGCTTGGTGTTTGACGAGTCCTCCAACTCCTTTACACGCGTTTTTTCCTTGCCTAGTGGCTGAAAATAACCACTGGGCTTTGGGAAAAACATTATATTAAAACTCATGAGGTTGGAAGCGATTCTTGAAGTGAATAGTGGCACCGTCACTTACATAAGTCAAATGAGAGTATACAGCAACGTTGTCAGCGACCCACTCTCTCTTTTTTGTATAGCCAGACAGGCATGAGCGGAGTCGTGATGCAAGTCGTCATTGATGACGGCAAAACTGTATGTCGAATTTCTAGTCGTCATCACACACGCAAATATTGAGACGTGCTTTTTTTTCCAGTGGTACGCTTCAATCTCGCCAGGAAGGATAACAGCCCAGTTCTCAGCAAAGTCGAAGTGGAAGATAATGCTACCGCGCTGCGCGCACTGTTTTTCTTCGTAGATGGCTTTGCCTTGCGTCTGTCTGATATGTTTGTGAATGATTCACCGTGAGACCGACACACGAAGCTCTCTCAGAAAAGTGACCGTATCTAAAGTCTTTCTCACGAGCTCGCCTGACTCCCATGCTTCCAAAATTATTTCTTCATCCTCGGAAATGCAGAGTTTTTTGAGTCTGGGAGACTGGCCTTTGAGACAAGGATCACATTCGCCTAAAAGGCACTGGTGCGATGGCGGGTTGCAAATGAATGCCGACTTCAATTCCACTGCGTGAAGTTGTCAGCCAGAAGCGTTCTGTAGAGAGGCGACACAGAGGTTGTAGTTTGTGCAGTACACACAAACGCATGCTTCTTGCTGGGGATTGCATTTGACCCATCGGGGTCGCAGAAAGTAAAACTTCGTCAGTTCGATGCGGAGTCGGGATGGTCACTTTTATATACACGAAACGCTTCTCTGATTGACCGTGTCATGAAACGTTTCTACTTGAGCGTTTTCTGGCCATCGAGCACAACGGAAATGACGTCCTTCTGATTGGGACTCTGCCTAGAATATTCCAACTCGTCTTTCATGTAGTACTCAACCGCAGCAGATATGTTCTCAATGCTCACCTTACACCTTGTATTTGGATCGGGCACATACCACACGCCGTGGTCCTCCCTCAGCTTCGGGGACTTATTAATGAGGTAGATCGATGCCTCTGGGATGATCTTCTGAACTTCATTTATTGTCAAGTTTTATCTCAAGAGGGTCAGCAATTGACAGCGTTCCTGGGGAGAGGTGGTGGTCGCAAAGGCACGGCAAATGTCCGCCCACTCGGTGCATGTGGAGCACTTTTGCTGTGACGACCCCGATGCCCCGTTTTCATCGTACGCAAGGCGCATTCCTGGAGCGCAAATTCTCAGTCACAACCTGCTCCAATTCCGTCTGGTTCCTCTTTACATAGCAGGCTTCTCTCGACTTTCTAGTTCACTTGGAGGTCTTAGTGGTGACACAAACGTTGAACGTACGCTGCAGTTGGGGTCTTCAATGGTGTCCTCAAGAGGCATAAAACTGTCAACGCCCAACTCTGAGCTTCGCAAAGTTATTTGCTTTGTGAAATTCCTAAAGCAATTGTAGCACAGGTAGTCCAGCTTGCTCACTTCCATGGAGCTGCCAGACGGGTGAATTAGCTTCAAACAGTCCACACCAAGCTCTCTCACATTGCAAAAATTTAACTGCATCGGGATCTTCTTTTTGTGCTTTGCAAGGTAATCTGCGCAAAAAACACTCGCTCGGAGCTGTGTTGTCGCCATAACGAGCTCATTAAGAATAAAAGTCAGCATGAAGTAAAGGAACGACATTGCGGGTTGAGACAGTGACTGAGCTGGAGTAACGAAGGTTAGTGACAAGTTAAAACAGGGATGCTCTTTCATTCGAAGCATACAGTTATACACAGACGTACACAAAGGACTCCCTCAATGAAACTCCAATCACCGCAGAGAAAGAACGATAGAGGGAGAGTCTTCATGCAAATCAAATAGACAGTGGCGAAACTATTCCGGGTCGAATACAGATATCTATGTTTCCTGCTGAAAGGCGTCTTTGAGTCACACCGACACTCGTATCGGTTCCCCAAAAGAAACGCCGCATTTCGCTATCTACCCAAACACTGCTTCCCACTAATCCCTTTTACTTTGAGAGTTTGTCCACATCTAAACATATCCTAATCACCGTTGTCCAACTTGGTGGCAACGTTTATTGTTTCCCAACGTTTTGGTAGACCCCAGGTGGAAGACGAAAAGGGCAACACACACAAAGATCTTCAACTCAGCGTCGAAAGAATATTGTCCATTCCAGTTTATTAGGAAGCCCCAACCACCGACCTTCAGACGCCCGATAGATATCCTCGCCTCCCCCCCCCACTCCGCCCCCTTTCCTGGCTCTCCACATGCCAACATGCCCATCACTAAGCAAGTCGGCCAACCCCTTTCCCGCACCTCCCCCGAAACAGTTTTCCAACCGACACACACAGCCTGAACCCCTTCCCCACCTCCGAACTTGCCCTTCCAAAAAAAGACCGACACCGGATATCTGGAAATAATTCACCCTTGTGTGACACCAACAACAACACAATTTTGTTCGCTTTAGTTTTTTTCCCCTTCACTTTACGCTTTTTTACACTTTGCGGCACGGAAGGAAAACAAAAAAAAAATGAAAGGTTTAACCAAATCGACATCCAAGCAAACACATGTTGAACCTTCTGCGTCCACAAGACGAAGCAACACCCCACATAGTACATGCCAGAGTGTGGATCAATAGAGCCCAAAAGTTCACTTCGAACACATAAATGTCGAAAAAAAATTGCTTTTTTTTTCTCACAAAATAACAAGTTTCAATCACTGCGTCCCAACACAGGTTCACCCCGTGCCGAGCTTCGGATAAGGGGCTCGGTAGAGGAGCTGTATCTATTACACCATCAATATGATGCAACATGCTTTTAATGGATATTAGCCCCAAATAAAGTAGAATGACTGGCCAGAGATTAAAATAAATCGAGAACGTTTTTTCTTTTTTTGTAAGTCTCCCTTAGAAATATTTTCGTTTTGGTGCTTGTCTCGTGTTAGCTTGCCCAACTCTCCCCAACCCACGCATAAATAAATTTGAATTTTACTTAATTTACCTCCATTTATAAGTAGCATATTGAAATAAAATATGACTGTTCTGACTAAATTATTTCCTAAGATACAGGCTTGCAAAGTTGGGGGAAAACAGTCAAGCAGCCGAAATTTATGTTTTTCATAAATTTATTTTAAAACATAATAAACAATAACAATATTTTTTTCGTATTGCTAAGTATACATAGATTGTGCCCAAAAATTATGAAGCTCACCTAAAAAGTATAACTTCCGTTACTAATCACCAAATTTGACCCCTATGGCTACGCAAGCAAATGCAACTTTCCACCTCTACGTAATGTACGATTCTTTGCGTGCGACATTTTTTTTTTCGGGGTGAAAATAATTATGATTTTGTTTATTTCGGACATTGTGAAATAACTTTTAAAATTATGAAGCAAATTAAAAAAGTCGATCAGCCACCCTCTTTTTGATCGTATCTAAAATCACCCTGTATATGTTGTGTAATTTATTCTATATAATGTGCAATTTATTATAACGTGCAAAATGTGTGACACACTATTACTTGCTATACTCGAATGACAAAAAAAAACTTTTCTCTCAAAGTAAGAAGTCGCAATAACTGCGTCGCACCACAGACACACACCATGCCGAGCTTCGCAGAAGGGGCTCGGTAGAGGCGCTGTATCTATTACACCATCAATATAATGAAACATGTTTTAATGGATATGAACCCCCAAATAAAATAGAATGACTGGCCAGGATTTAATAAAATCGAGAACTTTTGTTTTTAGTCGCCCTTAGAACTATTTTTATTTCGGTGCTTGTCTCGTGTTTGCTTGCCGAAATCTCCCCAACTCGCGCATCAATAAATTTAAATTTGAGTGAAATTACTCCCATTAATGAATAGCGTATTGACTTAAAATATGACGTTTCTGACTAAATTATTTCCAAAGATACAGACCTGCGAATTTGGAGAGAAAATGGTCAAACAGCCGAAATTTATGTTTTTTTTTATATTTTCTTAAACATAATAAACAATAACAATACTTTTTTCGTACTGCTAAGTACATATAGATTCTGCTAAAAAATTATGAAACTCTCCTTAGAAGTATAACTTCCGTTATTAGTCACCAAATTCGACCCCTCCGGCTACGCAAGCATATGCGACTTTCCACCTCTACGTGATGTACGATTTTTTGCGTCCGACAGTTTCTTTTCTGGGTGAAAATAATCACGATTTTTTTTTTGGACATCGGAAAATAAAATATAAAATTACGAAGCAAAATAAAAAGGTCACCCAGCCACCCCCTGTTCGATCGTATCTGAAATCACCCTCTTAACAAATCTTAAGTTCTAGAACTGTTTCTGCCGAATGCCAAATGTAGCGTTGATAATCACAAAGCGAGAGGCCTTTGTGGTATGGCGACATTGGTTCACACAGTTGGTACGCAATACGACCGCAGGGCAGTGCGATGCTCGTCCAGCCCAACACGGCACATTTATTGGTGTGCACTAAATTAATTTATCATGAAGATGCAAATAAAATCCCAGTTGATAACAATGATACAACATGCCTTTGTCAATCACGAATGATATTTATTATGAAACCTGTAAAATATCCCCAACATATATACTGCTCTTTAATATACTGGATAAGTGCAGCAACACATTTTTTGTGAGTTTAGAACGCACAATTTTTGTACTCGCATTTATTAATAACAATCTCTATGAAATCATTTAAAAATTCAACACTTACATTTGGTAATGCAGTGGCAAAAAGGACTTCAAGAACGCTTCCGTCGACATACGTACTACACATCTATGTAAACTATCTTTAAAAAAAAACGGTAAATAAATAAATAAATAAATATTTTTCTACAAAACAAGTTATCTTTTTTAGAAATATTTACGTTGTTAGACGCAATATAGGTGACGTCTCTAGCTACCGCCCAGTGCTCACAAAACTGAGCACCTATTCTCGGCTCTCAGTGGCTGGAGAGATGAGTGACGTGTGAAATGTTGGTTCTATCTCTGTGCATTAATAGTATTTTAATTGACAATATTCTTATGTTTGAGAAACATAATCTCAATAGAGTCATTATTGTTTTCAAAAATACAGCGAGATTGCCTTTCCGCTTCGGTTTAAACAATAATAAATATGGTTGCCGGCCTCTGCGGAATAATCGAGAGCAGGTCGTCGAGCTCGCCTATTTTTCTGAGTGCGAGTTGTTCTCCGTTCATCCAGTTCTTTCGACGAAAATTTCCTCAACCGATCCAGTCTGCAGCAAACAAATGTAGCAAGTACACGCCTTCCAAAGCGATGTTGGCGCTCTTCGGTTGCTTAGGTTCAAAGCTGTACTGGCCTAAACCTACACTCTTAAAAAAAGACTAGTAGTATTTACTAGGTAAGAGCTAGTAACCGCCTGTCACATATGTTACTAGGTATCTAGTAGCCTGAGGTAGTAACGGTCAAGCTAGTAACGGTTACTAGGTCACGAAGCTAGTAACTGCTACTAGCCTCAAAGTAGAATCCATGTATTTTACTACCTATAGCTAGTAACTAGCGCTACCTCCCAACGGAAGACCGGAAACGCAACTAGTCACGTGATTTCCGGTGAAAAAAAAAAGGTGTGCGGTTATGCTACTTACCACCAGGTGGCGGGCGCAACAAAAAATTTAAACTGGAAATGAGTAATCCAGGTGCCGCTAGTCACCGTCAATGAAACGTACACAAAAAAGAAACCTATTTTTATTTCAATTCTTCCACGTTTGCAAGTACATAATACATATAAGCATGCACACCCACATTTTTAGCACACGATCGACACAATGCATTGAACACAAACACACGCGCACACAAATATAATCGCTAACTTAGGGGCGGGGGCAGTGGGGTTCGAACCCGGGAGGTTCCCAGCGCCAGGTTTTGAGGTGAGACGCGTTAACCCACTCGGCCTTTTCCTCCCCGCTCGCTTCTTTGACTGCCATTAAGCCTTTTATACTGACCATTTGAGTGCGCAAACTTGTCGTGTGTATCAGCACGTCAGTTATTCTCAGTCGATAGGTAAGTTGCGCGACGAGGCAAACCGCATGAAAGTGACGGGAACAAGCGGCCAAGGCGATGAGCTACGTTTCCTAGAAATTAAAAAACCGAGTGACGCGACGGGTGGCCGTGAGAGATCGCCGTCGCTCGTCGCTGTCTCCGTCGATCGCCTCGTCGCTCGCTAAATCGATACATGCGGTCGCCGTCGGCGAGAGAGAGCTTTCTTTCCGTCTCCGGCGGCGAATGAAGGCTGTAATTGACGGAGAGTACGACGGCAGCTGCACTCCTTTCGCGTGCTGTGCTACAAAAATGCATGCAAAATTAATACCGCGTGCAGCTCGCGTCTTAATTTTTGTAGTACACTGACGAATGCTCGCGTTTTTGTGGCAAATTCAGAAAGACTCGTAGAATGCCAAAAGAGTTTTTTTTTCATTAGTCACAAAGCTACATACACTATTAACGACGCACATCAACGGTTGTGACAGTGCACTGTCACGTCCGAAGACAGCTCAATCAGAATCATTCAACCACCGAGCACACACAAACCGTGAAGAAGTTCTCAGTGTCTAGTAGGAGGTGGAGAAAAGCTTCTTGGACGACGAAATCCAACCAAGTGTCAGCAGCAACGGCTCTTTAAAACTATCCTCAGAGCAGTCCAGGTCCACGCACACACTCACCCCGTCGAGCGCACGAACGTTAACTATGCACTCCGACGCGGGAACACGAGAGCTGCACACGACACAAGGCAAAAACGGCAGTTTCACATCAAAGAAATTAGCGTCTTGCGAACACCGACAGGCCCCGACCACCCCAACTTGCTTGTCGTACAATGTTGCCAAGCGTCTCTTGTGAGAGAAAAACATATGATTAAAAAAAATACAAATAAAGAAAATATTGAAGAAAAAACAGATTGAACTTTTCCTGTTTTCGGAAACGTTTTAGTATGTAGTATGTGCTACGTGGCTATTTTCATCGCAATTAAAACCAATATGAAAATATTAATGCTCACAAACGAATGCAAACGAGAAGGAAAGAGGTAAGCCGCATGGCCATTGCATCAACAATGGCCGCTGCGCTCGCTGCAGCGCTGGCTTCCACGTCGTGCTGGTACGGAGGCTGCGATCGTTATGAAGTCAGCTCCAACCCTTAAACATGCCCCCTCATTAAATATTTGACGCTACGATTGCGTGTGGATACCTCCCCCTGCGATCCGAAACAGCAAGTATGTCGCTAACGCTGGCAATCGGGTATGAAGCAAGCGCCGCCATCTTCTACGCGCCTTTGGGGTAGTAAATAGCTAGTAAAAAGGTAGTAATGGCTGCGTTTGCTAGCTTTTTACTACCTATCGCGCGTTTGAGGTAGCAAATAGTTAGTGAAAGGTAGTAACGGTCAGAAATAGGTAGTAACTGCTGCAGTTACTAGCTTTTTACTAGCTTTTTTTAAGAGTGTAGCGTTCAACTTCAGCTATGTTGGCTGATCTGGCTTCATTTGTTCCTTTGCACGTGTTAAATCTGAATAAATATATTGGTTCTTGTAAAAGCGGCCACGCTATTTTGTGAATTGTGCGACCGTTGTGATTCAAACCATGGTTACAATGCCGAGAAGATACCTATACTCTGGGAGTGAGTGAAGGTGCAGCAGCTTTTTCGAGACCAAGTACACATTTGGAGTACCACAGTATGAGTTGAAGCAACGCAGAAGGCTTGCGTCTCGCAGCCTCGCCTCAAGAATGACGATTCGAAGAGTCGAGACACTGTGAAGGTAAGAGCGTTCACATCAAAGAGCTCACAATTGAAAGGGCGGCTACTGAGGTTTAAGAGCGACTTATCGTGGTAATTGCATTCCAAAGACGCCGCGTTTTCGTAGATTGTTTTTCAGCAGCTAGGTCACGTAGGGCTGAGACCAGGGCTGTGGAATTCGTCGCCAGTAACGTAAAGGAATCAAGCAAAGGACGTGAGGATCGCGGACGCGGTTCGTGGGTGCCGACGACGTCCGAGCCACGGTCCAAGCAGCACTATGGGGGCCTTGCTTCCAAGACGACTAGATATTCTTTCCGACGGGCACACAATACTTAGACAGAATCGCAGGAGGTGGCTAACAGGGCAACCAATGCACAACTAATATGTCGAGCACGGCAGATGGGACAACGGTGATCGCCGCCATGTTAAAATGAAATGAAGCCAAACTTCAGTTGAGTATGCAGTGCACTAAGGGTTGCTTTATTACAAATAATATATAGATGTTAAAATAACTTTTTGTATTTGAAAGTTTGTATTTCCGTCGACTAAAACATGCACATTAATGTTGCATCAAATGAGTTCGGTCGGAACAAACGAGCATCGCCGAGTCGCCATCAGCATCGTAAAAAAACACAAAAACAAAGCGAGGTACAAATTTTCGAGGCGCGTTAAGTCTTTCGGAAAAAAACGTCGAAGTACGTTCTTGAAAAAAAAAGTGTCCTAGGTGCCATTGTGCCCAGGGAACCAGCTGTGGAAATGAGTCTAATTGGCGAGTTTTCGCCCACTCGATTTACGTTTGCAGTCCTTTCTTTTCGGGTCGTTTATGACGTGTTATTGTGTGTGCAGGCAGCGTGAACGCGAACGTGTGCGGCTCCTTGTCGAACACGTGCCTTGCGCAGTGGATGACCATCGAGCTTTTGGAAAGGACGTCCCAGAACCGACCTGTCACTAAGCAAACAGTCAGATTGCGAGAACGCACTCAAAGACAAAGGTCCTACTGGAGGCAGGGGGAGGGGGGGGGGTTGCGAGCAAGGCACTTAGTAAGTGTATCACGGAGCTTTATCTCGTAAATCGGTGAACAAGGCTTGAGTTCAGCGAATTGGGTGGCGGCTTGGTACCACTTACCCTGGTGGTGTGTTTTACGGAACCTATGACTGCTAATGGTACCCGTTACGTGATAGCGCTCGTATTTCCACCCAGTTTGCTACCACTGTGGGAGATCGTATTCAAGTTCGATTTTCGTCCTCGGAAACTACTCGAAATATTGCGTGACGTGTGACGATAGAAGTAGGGCCCATATTAATGATGTTGCTTTCAAAGAGTGTAAAGAGTTATTTTTCGACTGGGGCACGAACGTCTTAAAAAAATGCTGTATATGTTGCGCATATTTACTAGCCCTCTGGCAGTACATATTGTGAGGGTTCGGGGAAAAAAGAACGCGCATTGGGGTGTGACAAAGGAAACAGAAAAAAAAAGTGTTTCGTACATCTTTCTTGAAGAGACCATGAACTGATTTTCCAACTGCTTCCTCCTAAGTTTTCCTCCCCAGCTCATAAGCAAACTGAGAAATCATGTGGTCGTATTTCACTGGAACCCAAAGTTCTCCCAGCAGTCTGAGATTCGGCAAGGATCAAGCCCTCGATAAAATTCACGCTTCTTATTTTCGCAAGCGCCGAGAACCATAAAGTATAAACCGCATGTAAACGATTTAGCGAGCGACGAAACAAGTGATGGCAACACATTTCGCTATCGCTCGGTCAGTCGCGCGTCGAGGCAAGCCGCATGAAATTGACGGGATCAAGCTATCAAGGTGATGAGCGACGTTTTCTAGAAATCCCAAAAAACCGAGCGGCGTGACGAGCGACTGTGAGAAATCTCCGTCACTCGTCGCCGACTCTAGTCGCCGTTGCCGTCACTCGTCTGACCGCTCGCTCAAGTGCTTACATGTAGTTCAGCCTTAATAGTCTGAACGCGAGCAACACGTGCCACGGGTGAGTTCTATGCTGCCATTCACTTCCAACTGCCTCTCATTTCAGGGCAACACTGCCATTTGCTTCCAAGTGTAGCGCGGGCCTCGTGCGATGGCAATTGGACAACACTAACGAAACTATCACAAACGCTTGAAGGGGTTGTACGCGGGGTGAGCCATCCTGCAAACTGGTGCTGCACAGTTAATTTTTATCCAGTTCAAAATGAATACCACTCTTCATTGATGACTGATTCACACGACGCACTCA
>JAZHYW010001357.1:0-56525 GCA_037355805.1 Ixodes ricinus
TTGCAGTGATTCAATGTCGTTTATGATGTAAGCATGTTCGGGATCCCAAATGGCTGATGCATATTCTAATTTCGGACGTATTAGTGTGGAAAAGGCAAGTTTGCGTATGTTAGGAGGAGCCTGTTTCAGGTTACGCTTGAGAAATCCGAAAGAGCGGTTAGCAGCCGCCAGGGTGAGCTTTATATGGTAGTGCCATGACAGATCAGGTTGCAAATGAATTCCAAGATATTTATAAGTGGAGACGAGGTCAACAGTATTATTATTTAACACATAGGAGTGTAGGAATCCGGGGTACGTGTTTAGTAAAAGACATAGACTTTGTTTTAGAGCAATTTAGGGTCATTAGCCAGGAAGAGCACCATGCATTAATAGCATTTAGATCAGTTTGCAAAGCTTTCTGGTCATTGACAGAGGAAATTATTCGGTAAATTACACAATCGTCAGCAAAAATTCTAATTCGGGATGAGACACAGGATGGCAAGTCATTAATGTAGACGAGAAACAGTAGTGGACCTAGTACGCTACCCTGTGGGACCCCCGAGGTTACTGGTTTGAAGGAAGAGTTACAATTGTTAGCGGACGTGAACTGTTTTCTAGACGAAAGGAAATCTTTTACCCATGCCAAAATGTTAGGGTGAATGTTAAGCCTAGACAGTTTGGTTAGAAGCCGGTGATGAGGGACGCGGTCAAAAGCTTTAGAAAAGTCGAGGAAAACAGCATCAACCTGGGATCCACCGTCAAGAGCTGAATGTATATCATGAATGAAGCCGGCGAGCTGCGTGTCACATGAGTATCCTCGGCGAAAACCATGCTGATATTTATGTATGATGTTATGATCCTCCAGGTAGTTAATTACTTGTGTGTGTATTATATGTTCAAGAAGTTTACAAATGGTACTGGTTAACGAGATGGGACGATAGTTTAATGGCGATGAGCGTTCACCAGACTTGAAGATGGGAATTACTTTTGCGATTCGCCAGTCATGTGGGATGCAACCTAACGATAACATTTGTGAAAAAAGGGCTGACAGTATGGGACAGATGCTAGCTGATATATTCTTTAGTATCTTATTATTAAAGCCGACATGATCAGAAGCAGTAGAAATTTTGAGTTTATTTAGTAAGGAGTATATACCCGCTTCAGTTATTATTATTTCTGGCATGCTGATATCAGGAATGAGGTTAACTTTCGGGCATGACGAGATGTCTTCACACGTGAATACTGATATGAATGCGTCGTTAAAAACCTGTGCGCACTGAGACATGGGAATGACGTCATTATTACTGGCGGTAAGAACGATATCAGGATGCTCAACAGGATTAATGACACGCCAAAATTTCCGAGGGTTATTTAGTAGCATAGATGATAAATCATGTTTGAAGAAATGACGTCTAGTTGATGTGAGCAGTGACTGATATTCCTTATCACATGTTTTATAGCGTAACCAGGAAACTGAAAGGGGGTCTGTTTTATTGGCGTGGCGGTAAAGTCTCTTCTTTCTGTTATTGAGGCGTCGAAGCTGTTGGTTATACCACGGAGCGGTGTTTACAGTTTTGATGGTGATAAGAGGAATGAACCTGTTGATTAAATTGGCAAGTACATTTCTAAACATGAGCCAATTATCTTCCACGGACCGGGATAAATACCCTTCCAAAAATATATTTGAGAATGACAGGAATTCATTATTAATGCTATCGAAATCACCTCTATTATAGCACCTTATTTGCTTGTTGGTAGTTTTGCGCTTGTTAGGGAAAATCCGGACGCTTCCAGTAAGGACGTCGTGGTCAGAAAGCCCGTCAAGATGAGTAATTTCAGAAAATATATCAGGGTTGTTGGTAAATACTAGGTCTAGAATATTAGCTGATGTGACCGACCGCCGTGTGGGATGAGTAATTAGCTGAACCAGGGAAAAGTCGAGAGAAGAGTGGACGAAATTATGTGATTCACTATGGCCATCCCTAACGGATAGAGTTGACCAGCAAATGCTCGGAAAATTAAAATCGCCAAAAATTATTAAGAGAGAATTAGGAAAACGAGAACACAGTAGCGTCAGGACACGGGTAAATTCACTAGAAAAGTCAGTATTTGCCTCTGGTGGGCGGTAAAAAACACCTATAAGTATGACACGGCCACCACACTTCAGGGAAGCCCATACACATTCCAAAAAAGAGGTAACTAGCACAGGTACCGCAAGCACATCATTTTTTATCGCCAGAAGTACGCCACCTCCCCTTCTATGTTTCCTGTCACAACGAAAAAAATTGTAATCTGCCCACGTGAGAAAAATACTGCTATCCGGAATGACATCGCTTAGCCACGTTTCAGTTAATGCGATGATTGTTGGTGTACAGGAATCAACGAGGGAAGACAACGGAATGCTTTTTGACTGAACGCTTCTAATGTTCGTGTACAAAAAACGAACACCACCAGAACTGCTTTGTTGCGATGTTAACGATTGATTAAGTGTTGAACGGGGGGTAGGGTCGGGCTGCAGTCAAACCGTAGCGGAAGAGGATTCAGATAACGCAGCGTGATTAGTAATAGGTGCGGCTTTATTTGAATTGGTGTCCCATACATAAACATCATCATTGATGTGAAGCCTGTCAAAAACGAGCCTCACACGGTCACTTTCCTTTTTTATTGATTTCGAAAACTGCAGTAAGTTTCGCCGCTTTTCCCGAACTGGTTTAGAAAAGTCACGTGACAGGCCGAACGACGTATTTTTCAGCTTACTGCCACGACCTATTATTGCCTCCACCTCTGTATCATTGAAGAACTTGGCAATAATAGGCCGAGTCTTATCGGGTAAAAAGCGCCCCAAGCGATGTGCACGGGCGATAGAAGAGACAGTGAGCTCGAGCCGATTCTGACAGAAATCAGTTACGATTTTTTGAACGGCCTCCCACGATTCCGTTGGATCACCGTCAGCGATACCATAAAATAAAACATTTGACCTTCGTGACCGATTTTCTAGATCATCGATCTTGTCCCGGATAACTGAAATATTGTTATGACTTGTGGTGGCTACCGAAGAACCAGACGGCTGAATTTTGGACTGCAAGTCGATGATCTGGCTCTGCATTTGCGACAGTTTCGCATCATTGTTTGCGGGGATTTGTGCAGAGATAGAAGACTCTACCCTAGATTCGAGTTCCGTGACACGTTTTGAAAGCGATTCGTAATCGTTTTTCAGGGTGATATGAATGTGCAAGACCTTATTTACGGATTCAAGCACAGAAATATTTGAAGCTTCCATCCGCTTAACCGCATCGAAGACATAGACAAGTTTCTCTTCCTGAGCCTTAGACATGGGCCCTGGGTTTGACTCAATGTCACCATGAAGTAATAACAGGCGCCAGAGGTACAATGCAGCTGCGCGAACACGCCTCGAAAAACAAGAACAAGAACAAGGGGGCCACGACACCGCAATTACACAAACATCATCGTCACGGTAGCCATGCGCATCAAAATAACTGACCTGCAGAAGTGCGAACGGTGAGTGGCGTAGCCTCATCGCGGCGTCGTGGCCCGAAGTGGCGTCGAAATGCGCGCGCTTTTGACCACCCCACGAAGTGGGCGGGACGGCGGAAGCAGTCCCTTGTTGCCAGGCAGGAAACCGGATGGTCGCCGAAAGCGCTGGTGCTGCCACAAAAACTGCAGAAAGTCCGTCACCAAACGATGGCTCGTCGAAGATGGAGCGCACCCCTGAACGCCAGACTTGCTCGAACGGCACGAACAGCTGGGCAGAGGTGACAAGCGGCGACTGGCCCAGGGCAGCGAGAAGCAGTATCTGCAGAAGTTCGAACGGTGAGTGGCGTAGCCTCATCGCGGCGTCGTGGCCCGAAGTGGCGTCGAAATGCGCGCGCTTTTGACCACCCCACGAAGTGGGCGGGACGGCGGAAGCAGTCCCTTGTTGCCAGGCAGGAAACCGGATGGTCGCCGAAAGCGCTGGTGCTGCCACAAAAACTGCAGAAAGTCCGTCACCAAACGATGGCTCGTCGAAGATGGAGCGCACCCCTGAACGCCAGACTTGCTCGAACGGCACGAACAGCTGGGCAGAGGTGACAAGCGGCGACTGGCCCAGGGCAGCGAGAAGCAGTATCTGCAGAAGTGCGAACGGTGAGTGGCGTAGCCTCATCGCGGCGTCGTGGCCCGAAGTGGCGTCGAAATGCGCGCGCTTTTGACCACCCCACGAAGTGGGCGGGACGGCGGAAGCAGTCCCTTGTTGCCAGGCAGGAAACCGGATGGTCGCCGAAAGCGCTGGTGCTGCCACAAAAACTGCAGAAAGTCCGTCACCAAACGATGGCTCGTCGAAGATGGAGCGCACCCCTGAACGCCAGACTTGCTCGAACGGCACGAACAGCTGGGCAGAGGTGACAAGCGGCGACTGGCCCAGGGCAGCGAGAAGCAGTATCTGCAGAAGTTCGAACGGTGAGTGGCGTAGCCTCATCGCGGCGTCGTGGCCCGAAGTGGCGTCGAAATGCGCGCGCTTTTGACCACCCCACGAAGTGGGCGGGACGGCGGAAGCAGTCCCTTGTTGCCAGGCAGGAAACCGGATGGTCGCCGAAAGCGCTGGTGCTGCCACAAAAACTGCAGAAAGTCCGTCACCAAACGATGGCTCGTCGAAGATGGAGCGCACCCCTGAACGCCAGACTTGCTCGAACGGCACGAACAGCTGGGCAGAGGTGACAAGCGGCGACTGGCCCAGGGCAGCGAGAAGCAGTATCTGCAGAAGTTCGAACGGTGAGTGGCGTAGCCTCATCGCGGCGTCGTGGCCCGAAGTGGCGTCGAAATGCGCGCGCTTTTGACCACCCCACGAAGTGGGCGGGACGGCGGAAGCAGTCCCTTGTTGCCAGGCAGGAAACCGGATGGTCGCCGAAAGCGCTGGTGCTGCCACAAAAACTGCAGAAAGTCCGTCACCAAACGATGGCTCGTCGAAGATGGAGCGCACCCCTGAACGCCAGACTTGCTCGAACGGCACGAACAGCTGGGCAGAGGTGACAAGCGGCGACTGGCCCAGGGCAGCGAGAAGCAGTATCTGCAGAAGTTCGAACGGTGAGTGGCGTAGCCTCATCGCGGCGTCGTGGCCCGAAGTGGCGTCGAAATGCGCGCGCTTTTGACCACCCCACGAAGTGGGCGGGACGGCGGAAGCAGTCCCTTGTTGCCAGGCAGGAAACCGGATGGTCGCCGAAAGCGCTGGTGCTGCCACAAAAACTGCAGAAAGTCCGTCACCAAACGATGGCTCGTCGAAGATGGAGCGCACCCCTGAACGCCAGACTTGCTCGAACGGCACGAACAGCTGGGCAGAGGTGACAAGCGGCGACTGGCCCAGGGCAGCGAGAAGCAGTATCTGCAGAAGTTCGAACGGTGAGTGGCGTAGCCTCATCGCGGCGTCGTGGCCCGAAGTGGCGTCGAAATGCGCGCGCTTTTGACCACCCCACGAAGTGGGCGGGACGGCGGAAGCAGTCCCTTGTTGCCAGGCAGGAAACCGGATGGTCGCCGAAAGCGCTGGTGCTGCCACAAAAACTGCAGAAAGTCCGTCACCAAACGATGGCTCGTCGAAGATGGAGCGCACCCCTGAACGCCAGACTTGCTCGAACGGCACGAACAGCTGGGCAGAGGTGACAAGCGGCGACTGGCCCAGGGCAGCGAGAAGCAGTATCTGCAGAAGTTCGAACGGTGAGTGGCGTAGCCTCATCGCGGCGTCGTGGCCCGAAGTGGCGTCGAAATGCGCGCGCTTTTGACCACCCCACGAAGTGGGCGGGACGGCGGAAGCAGTCCCTTGTTGCCAGGCAGGAAACCGGATGGTCGCCGAAAGCGCTGGTGCTGCCACAAAAACTGCAGAAAGTCCGTCACCAAACGATGGCTCGTCGAAGATGGAGCGCACCCCTGAACGCCAGACTTGCTCGAACGGCACGAACAGCTGGGCAGAGGTGACAAGCGGCGACTGGCCCAGGGCAGCGAGGAGCAGTATCTGCAGAAGTTCGAACGGTGAGTGGCGTAGCCTCATCGCGGCGTCGTGGCCCGAAGTGGCGTCGAAATGCGCGCGCTTTTGACCACCCCACGAAGTGGGCGGGACGGCGGAAGCAGTCCCTTGTTGCCAGGCAGGAAACCGGATGGTCGCCGAAAGCGCTGGTGCTGCCACAAAAACTGCAGAAAGTCCGTCACCAAACGATGGCTCGTCGAAGATGGAGCGCACCCTGAACGCCAGACTTGCTCGAACGGCACGAACAGCTGGGCAGAGGTGACAAGCGGCGACTGGCCCAGGGCAGCGAGAAGCAGTATCTGCAGAAGTTCGAACGGTGAGTGGCGTAGCCTCATCGCGGCGTCGTGGCCCGAAGTGGCGTCGAAATGCGCGCGCTTTTGACCACCCCACGAAGTGGGCGGGACGGCGGAAGCAGTCCCTTGTTGCCAGGCAGGAAACCGGATGGTCGCCGAAAGCGCTGGTGCTGCCACAAAAACTGCAGAAAGGCCGTCACCAAACGATGGCTCGTCGAAGATGGGGCGCACCCCTGAACGCCAGACTTGCTCGAACGGCACGAACAGCTGGGCAGAGGTGACAAGCGGCGACTGGCCCAGGGCAGCGAGGAGCAGTATCTGCAGAAGTTCGAACGGTGAGTGGCGTAGCCTCATCGCGGCGTCGTGGCCCGAAGTGGCGTCGAAATGCGCGCGCTTTTGACCACCCCACGAAGTGGGCGGGACGGCGGAAGCAGTCCCTTGTTGCCAGGCAGGAAACCGGATGGTCGCCGAAAGCGCTGGTGCTGCCACAAAAACTGCAGAAAGGCCGTCACCAAACGATGGCTCGTCGAAGATGGGGCGCACCCCTGAACGCCAGACTTGCTCGAACGGCACGAACAGCTGGGCAGAGGTGACAAGCGGCGACTGGCCCAGGGCAGCGAGGAGCAGTATCTGCAGAAGTTCGAACGGTGAGTGGCGTAGCCTCATCGCGGCGTCGTGGCCCGAAGTGGCGTCGAAATGCGCGCGCTTTTGACCACCCCACGAAGTGGGCGGGACGGCGGAAGCAGTCCCTTGTTGCCAGGCAGGAAACCGGATGGTCGCCGAAAGCGCTGGTGCTGCCACAAAAACTGCAGAAAGGCCGTCACCAAACGATGGCTCGTCGAAGATGGAGCGCACCCCTGAACGCCAGACTTGCTCGAACGGCACGAACAGCTGGGCAGAGGTGACAAGCGGCGACTGGCCCAGGGCAGCGAGGAGCAGTATCTGCAGAAGTTCGAACGGTGAGTGGCGTAGCCTCATCGCGGCGTCGTGGCCCGAAGTGGCGTCGAAATGCGCGCGCTTTTGACCACCCCACGAAGTGGGCGGGACGGCGGAAGCAGTCCCTTGTTGCCAGGCAGGAAACCGGATGGTCGCCGAAAGCGCTGGTGCTGCCACAAAAACTGCAGAAAGGCCGTCACCAAACGATGGCTCGTCGAAGATGGAGCGCACCCTGAACGCCAGACTTGCTCGAACGGCACGAACAGCTGGGCAGAGGTGACAAGCGGCGACTGGCCCAGGGCAGCGAGGAGCAGTATCTGCAGAAGTTCGAACGGTGAGTGGCGTAGCCTCATCGCGGCGTCGTGGCCCGAAGTGGCGTCGAAATGCGCGCGTTTTGACCACACCGCGAGAGAGTGGGCGGGACGGCGGAAGCAGTCCCTGTTGCCAGGCAGGAAACCGGATGGTCGCCGAAAGCGCTGGTGCTGCCACAAAAACTGCAGAAAGGCCGTCACCAAACGATGGCTCGTCGAAGATGGGGCGCACCCCTGAACGCCAGACTTGCTCGAACGGCACGAACAGCTGGGCAGAGGTGACAAGCGGCGACTGGCCCAGGGCAGCGAGGAGCAGTATCTGCAGAAGTTCGAACGGTGAGTGGCGTAGCCTCATCGCGGCGTCGTGGCCCGAAGTGGCGTTGAAATGCGCGCGCTTTTGACCACCCCACGAAGTGGGCGGGACGGCGGAAGCAGTCCCTTGTTGCCAGGCAGGAAACCGGATGGTCGCCGAAAGCGCTGGTGCTGCCACAAAAACTGCAGAAAGGCCGTCACCAAACGATGGCTCGTCGAAGATGGGGCGCACCCCTGAACGCCAGACTTGCTCGAACGGCACGAACAGCTGGGCAGAGGTGACAAGCGGCGACTGGCCCAGGGCAGCGAGGAGCAGTATCTGCAGAAGTTCGAACGGTGAGTGGCGTAGCCTCATCGCGGCGTCGTGGCCCGAAGTGGCGCTTGAAATGCGCGCGCTTTGACCACCCCACGAAGTGGGCGGGACGGCGGAAGCAGTCCCTTGTTGCCAGGCAGGAAACCGGATGGTCGCCGAAAGCGCTGGTGCTGCCACAAAAACTGCAGAAAGGCCGTCACCAAACGATGGCTCGTCGAAGATGGGGCGCACCCCTGTACGCCAGACTTGCTCGAACGGCACGAACAGCTGGGCAGAGGTGACAAGCGGCGACTGGCCCAGGGCAGCGAGGAGCAGTATCTGCAGAAGTTCGAACGGTGAGTGGCGTAGCCTCATCGCGGCGTCGTGGCCCGAAGTGGCGTTGAAATGCGCGCGCTTTTGACCACCCCACGAAGTGGGCGGGACGGCGGAAGCAGTCCCTTGTTGCCGGGCAGGAAACCGGATGGTCGCCGAAAGCGCTGGTGCTGCCACAAAAACTGCAGAAAGGCCGTCACCAAACGATGGCTCGTCGAAGATGGGGCGCACCCCTGTACGCCAGACTTGCTCGAACGGCACGAACAGCTGGGCAGAGGTGACACGCGGCGACTGGCCCAGGGCAGCGAGGAGCAGTATCTGCAGAAGTTCGAACGGTGAGTGGCGTAGCCTCATCGCGGCGTCGTGGCCCGAAGTGGCGTTGAAATGCGCGCGCTTTTGACCACCCCACGAAGTGGGCGGGACGGCGGAAGCAGTCCCTTGTTGCCAGGCAGGAAACCGGATGGTCGCCGAAAGCGCTGGTGCTGCCACAAAAACTGCAGAAAGGCCGTCACCAAACGATGGCTCGTCGAAGATGGGGCGCACCCCTGTACGCCAGACTTGCTCGAACGGCACGAACAGCTGGGCAGAGGTGACAAGCGGCGACTGGCCCAGGGCAGCGAGGAGCAGTATCTGCAGAAGTTCGAACGGTGAGTGGCGTAGCCTCATCGCGGCGTCGTGGCCCGAAGTGGCGTTGAAATGCGCGCGCTTTTGACCACCCCACGAAGTGGAGCGGGACGGCGGAAGCAGTCCCTTGTTGCCAGGCAGGAAACCGGATGGTCGCCGAAAGCGCTGGTGCTGCCACAAAAACTGCAGAAAGGCCGTCACCAAACGATGGCTCGTCGAAGATGGGGCGCACCCCTGTACGCCAGACTTGCTCGAACGGCACGAACAGCTGGGCAGAGGTGACAAGCGGCGACTGGCCCAGGGCAGCGAGGAGCAGTATCTGCAGAAGTTCGAACGGTGAGTGGCGTAGCCTCATCGCGGCGTCGTGGCCCGAAGTGGCGTTGAAATGCGCGCGCTTTTGACCACCCCACGAAGCGGGCGGGACGGTGGAAGCAGTCCCTTGTTGCCAGGCAGGAAACCGGATGGTCGCCGAAAGCGCTGGTGCTGCCACAAAAACTGCAGAAAGGCCGTCACCAAACGATGGCTCGTCGAAGATGGGGCGCACCCCTGTACGCCAGACTTGCTCGAACGGCACGAACAGCTGGGCAGAGGTGACAAGCGGCGACTGGCCCAGGGCAGCGAGGAGCAGTATCTGCAGAAGTTCGAACGGTGAGTGGCGTAGCCTCATCGCGGCGTCGTGGCCCGAAGTGGCGTTGAAATGCGCGCGCTTTGACCACCCCACGAAGTGGGCGGGACGGCGGAAGCAGTCCCTGTTGCCGAGGCAGGAAACCGGATGGTCGCCGAAAGCGCTGGTGCTGCCACAAAAACTGCAGAAAGGCCGTCACCAAACGATGGCTCGTCGAAGATGGGGCGCACCCTGTACGCCAGACTTGCTCGAACGGCACGAACAGCTGGGCAGAGGTGACAAGCGGCGACTGGCCCAGGGCAGCGAGGAGCAGTATCTGCAGAAGTTCGAACGGTGAGTGGCGTAGCCTTATCGCGGCGTCGTGGCCCGAAGTGGCGTTGAAATGCGCGCGCTTTGACCACCCCACGAAGTGGGCAGGGACGGCGGAAGCAGTCCCTTGTTGCCGAGGCAGGAAACCGGATGGTCGCCGAAAGCGCTGGTGCTGCCACAAAAACTGCAGAAAGGCCGTCACCAAACGATGGCTCGTCGAAGATGGGGCGCACCCCTGTACGCCAGACTTGCTCGAACGGCACGAACAGCTGGGCAGAGGTGACAAGCGGCGACTGGCCCAGGGCAGCGAGGAGCAGTATCTGCAGAAGTTCGAACGGTGAGTGGCGTAGCCTCATCGCGGCGTCGTGGCCCGAAGTGGCGTTGAAATGCGCGCGCTTTTGACCACCCCACGAAGTGGGCGGGACGGCGGAAGCAGTCCCTTGTTGCCAGGCAGGAAACCGGATGGTCGCCGAAAGCGCTGGTGCTGCCACAAAAACTGCAGAAAGGCCGTCACCAAACGATGGCTCGTCGAAGATGGGGCGCACCCCTGAACGCCAGACTTGCTCGAACGGCACGAACAGCTGGGCAGAGGTGACAAGCGGCGACTGGCCCAGGGCAGCGAGGAGCAGTATCTGCAGAAGTGCGAACGGTGAGTGGCGTAGCCTCATCGCGGCGTCGTGGCCCCTGTCGTGCGGATAGTCTTAAACAGATTATGTCAAGCGTTGTTTGCGTGTTTCTCACTGAATGAGCTCCCAGGCATTCTTTTCCCACCATCAAACGTCTTCTAATCTCAAACGTCTAATCTCAAACGCTTTGCAGTTAGGTTTGTTCCGCTCGTTGTTCTGCGCTTCAAGATGAGTTGCTTTGTGCATTGAAGAGTTCGACATGAGTAGTGAGTGTCCGTGATCGGCTCCGAAAAACATTCCCCCAAGATGTTGCGTAAAGAGCTGCCTCACAGGTCCTGCATCCAAAAGTTACATCTGTGCGGCAGAGTCTGCACAAGTTTCGTTCGTCCAGAACATTTGCTTTTTCAGTAATAATTGTAAAAAATAAAATGTGCAAAAAACGCAAAATGCCTAAAAAACAGTATATGATTACACTGGATCGAACCTGGGTCCGCTGCATGTGAAGCGGACACCTCTTCACTGTGCTACGGGGGAACTCTTTCGTTCATAGTAAATAGGGGTGTCCCGAAACGGTCGAGGGTTCCGAGTTCGAACAAGATCGAGTTTTTCGCACTTGTGAAAAGTTCGACAAAGGTTCGACACGGGTTCGACTGCTATGCGCATGCAGGACAGGCTGGCCAGTTGGCTTCGGGTTGGATGAGTGATGGCTAAGGGATGAATTAAGAGCAGCACTGATAGGTTATTTTTCAGTTAATACAGCAGAAAAAAAAAGTTATTAGCTTCTTCAGTGATTAGAATTAGTTTCTTTTAATTGCAACTGTTTCATTAGATTAAAATAACCCTTTGCATAAAAAATTATCCAAACCTAGACATGCTTGTATCAAGGTCTGGCCACACTGTCCACAAAGTCTAACCGGTGGAAACCCGTTAAAATGTCGAAGGTTCGTCGAACCGGTTCGAAGCAGTCGAACCCCGAAAGGTCGACCTAAAAATCCGGTTCGACAAAAGTTCACGACACCCCTAGTAGTAAAGGCAGCAGGTCGACGAAAGACCTTTTCCGCAAGGGCGCCGCCATCTTGAATTGTCGTCACTTCCACTATGGGCGAAAACATTGTTTTGCCTTTGTCACGCCAATAGAAGGCATTTAGGATATAAGCGTAACAGTCACACTTCTCGCTTTGCCTCCCCTCTATTTTTTTACTATTTGCTGGTTGAAACGTTGGATTATTTTTTCGTCGCCCATACCGGATATGCCTACTTGTCGGTCGGGGGCGAGAGTAAGCGGAAAAGGTCTATAGACCTTTTCCGCTTACTCTGCCACCAACCGCCAAGTAGGCATATCCGGTATGAACGACGAAAACATATCAAAACGTTTCAACCTGCAAATAGAAAAAAAAATAGAGCGGAGGCAAAACGAGAATGTGTGACGGTTACGTTTATGTCCAAAATGCCTTGTATTGGCGTGGCGACGGCAAAACAAGGTTTTTCGCCTATACTGGAAGTGACGACAATTCAAGTGGTGGCGCCCTTGCAAAAAGGTCTATAGGTCGGAAAGTTTCCTGCTGATTTCTCTCCAACAAAAAGCAAAGGCACTCCCTAGGCTCGAAGTCGGGCAGCACCACGCATTGGCCATGTTCGCACCTACCGTAATAAGGAAATCGTAGGCGTGCATATTTAAACAGAAGTACGCACTTGGTGCTTGACGTTTGAGCGACCGATGTCTTCAGCCACGAGAAGGGGCGACACTTGGCGATCTCTTCATGCAAATTCGCTTGGTGGTTGTAGGTGTCATACCGGAATGAATCCCGATTCTTTTGATTGATCAAAAAGTTTTGTTTCGAAGGAAGACAGATTCGCCGGTAAGCGAACGACAGTTCTGAAGTAGAGGTCCCACTCCCGTCGTCCGCTGCCATCGCCGTCCAGCCCGCGAGTCCCACGATACGACACTATTGTAAGAATTAAAGGG
Source organism: Ixodes ricinus (assembly GCA_037355805.1). Taxonomy (NCBI): domain Eukaryota; kingdom Metazoa; phylum Arthropoda; class Arachnida; order Ixodida; family Ixodidae; genus Ixodes; species Ixodes ricinus. The sequence continues at coordinate 12,617 of JAZHYW010001357.1, forward strand.
TAACTGTAAAGAAAAAAAAGTGTTTTTAAACAGCCTAATTGAGACACGCATGTCTCAAAACAAACCTTCCTCGAAAAAAAAAAAAATAGGAATAATGACGCTACATGACGTCATTTAGTCACAATTTCTCCACATTTAAAACTCCCGCTCTTTCGACCCGCGCGAAGGAGAAGTACGCCCGCCCCTCGCTCTTGGATTTGCTCTTGGATTGACTTGGCTGCCGAAGTGAACGACGTGCGCAGCGTCTCGATTCCCGGTGCGTTTTGTGTGAGTCTATGGTGTGTGTGACCAGCCCTTTTGTAACTTCTGTGTTCTGTGCAACTAGTAACGTTGGTACCATTGCGAACTGCGCGCAAAATGGACCTTCAATTGATGCGTCAGCTTCTTGGCCGCGTCGAGCAACTGGGTCTTCGGCCATACGAAGATACGCCGCAGAGGACGGCGCCCCGAATGAGCCTTCCGAGCCTTCGGCGCGCTCGGTAGGAAAAGCGTCGGGACCGCCCTGTGTCTGAGTCGCGGACGTTCGGTGCACCCGGTGCGAATCTCGAAGGCCCCCAAGCGAATAGACGAGAACATAACTGGACACGGTTGTCGCTACACGAACGCCCGATTGCCTCCAACTAGACAGCATTCAGCTTGTCGTCTTTCGGGGCGACATGGCTGCTGGACGACTTGCTGTCGCGATCACTAATCTGAGGACACTTTACAAAGCAACGGCGCCACTTTACAGAAGCTAACATCTCCAAAAAAGTCGGCTATTGCCCCCCCCCCCGCGCCCCCTTAAAAAGAAGTTGGTACGCCTCTGTTATCACCAATGTATAGTGCTCTCTAAACTTATCGGGAACACGCGAACGGTGTTGTGACGTGTATCGTGTCACCCGCGTAGTCTTACGACTCAGTTGTTTGAGTCAACGAGTTTTAATAGAACTGGAATTGGCGGTTACATGAGGCATGGCGTAATGGCGACCCGACGCCTTCTTGAACGAGGGAGAAGTGACGACGATGTCGATGGTGCTTGCAACTATGCACGGGCTACCGTCACATCTTCCCTTTTCACTAAAGGTCCAGTTTGACCACTGGCTTGACAGTGCGGCCGGCCCGAGTCACGGTGATGCCGCTTGGGCCGCTTGGCACTGAAGGGGCTGTGTATCTTTGCGATGGTGGCTGCGTCTCTTGAGCTTCCTGGCTGGGTTCAGCGATGCTTGTTGTAGCATCCCCACAGCTGGTAGTGAGCTGCGCTTTGGTGGGCCTTATCATTGAAGTGTTTCTTCTGATAATGCCGTGGTGTGTCTGGAGCACGTACGATCTTGGGGCACCATGCTTGCTGATAACTGAGCCTGGTATCCACTTCCTTGGACTTTCCCAGATACGCACACTGTCACCTATATTTATGGCAGGTGCAGCTGTTGTGCCCTTGTCTGCATGGAACTTCTGCTTCATGCGTGCTTCTTCCATTTTGCTTTTGACCCTTTGGATTGTTCTCGGCTTCAGTAGGTCGCTTTTCGTCGGCAATGTTGTGTTCGTTCGTCTTCCGTAGAGACGTTGTGCAGGTGAGCCAAGGTCTCCGTCGCGTGGCACATTTCTTAGGTTCAGCATTGCTAGGTAGACGTCGCTACCATCCATGGCGCACCGCTTGAGTATGTTCTTGACAGTTTGTACTGCCCGTTCAGCAAGGCCGTTGGACCTGGGGTACAATGGGCTTGACGTTCGTAGTTGGAACTGCCACTCCTCTTCGAAGGTGCGGAATGCCCGTGCTGTGAAGCAGGTCCCGTTGTCCGACTCTACAACTCGTGGTATGCCATGAGCTGCAAACCAGCGTTTCATTGCAATAATTACTTCTGCTGCTGTGCTGCTTCGAAGTTCAGCAAAGTCTGTGTACCCGGAGTAGCTATCCACAATCACAATGTGTGGTTTTCCTTTGTAGTCAAACAAGTCCACAGCTACTCGTTCCCAGGGCAAGTTGGGAACTTCTTTCGGGATGAGTGGCTCCTTCGGCGGTCTCTTGTGTGACGATTCACAGACACTGCATGCCTGGACGTGATCTCGGATGTCGTTTGACATTCCTGGCCAGTATACTGTCTCTCGTGCACGTTTGAGGCTGCTGTTGATCCCAAGGTGTCCAGAGTGTGCTGCTTGTAGAACCCTGTGTTTCCACGTCTTTGGGATGACTATGCGGTCACCACGGAACAGCAAGCCTTCGTAAGCTGATAGCTCGTCACGCACTGGTGAGAAGAGTTTTTGTGTTTCAGTCATTCTTGTCGTTGGAGGCCATCCATTCTTTACTGACTGCATTACGCTTTGCAGTGCTTCGTCCTGTTCGATTGATGTTCTGAGTTCTCTGAAAGTTTCTTCCGACATTGGCAAGATGGCTAGTACCTCCAAGTCTTCGGTACATGTGTTGGCGCTCTCATCAGTTTCGCAGTCACGGCTTAGGAGGTCTGCGATGTGAAGATCTTTCCCTCTCTTGTATACAATCTTGGGTGCGTAGTGTTGTATGTCAAAGAGGAGTCTCTGCAATCGAGGTGGTGCAAGTCCCAGTGGTTTCTTACTGATGCTTTCAAGAGGACGATGATCAGTTTCTATGGTCAGTGGTCGCCCATAGATGTAGGAGTGGAATTTCTTGCAGCCGTATCGTATTGCCAAGGCTTCCTTTTCTATCTGTGGATAGTTCATCTGTGCTGGAGTTAGCGTGGCTGATGCGTAGGCCAAGGGTTTCTGTTGGTTGAGTTTGGCACCTGCTTGTCACATCTTTCCAAGACTGCTTCGGTGTGTTTGTTCAGCTCCTCCATCGTCTTGGCATATATGAGTATGTCATCCATGGAGTTTGTGACATTTGGGAGGACACGAAGGAAGGTACCTCCCCATGGCGTGCTAAACGCCAGGTATTTCTGAGTACTCTCGGACACCGTCAGTTGCCAAAAGCCGAGCAGCGTGAAGACTTTGGATCCACTGCGATTTCTTCCACGCTGCGATTTCTTCCAGCGTCTTGAGTGGGAAATGTCTTCTGAGTAAGATCTTGTTGATATTTGTTGGGTCTAGGCGAATTCTCAGCTTGCCTTTCTGCTTGACTACGACCATCTGACTGCAGAATGGAGTCAGATGGTCGTCGACTGCAGAATGGGCGCAGTAGGGCGGGGCCCTTTCCCTCTGTCCCATCCCAGTGACCGATGCCAGGCAGTGGGCATCGATGGCCCCGCCCACAGGGCATTAGCCAGTGACCAATCGGAGCTCAGCGAGGTCCCGCCCTCGAGTCAGGTACTCATAGCGTGCCAGGCGCGTGCCACTTACCGCAAACCACAAGCCTCAGACCACAAGCGTGGTTTACCAGGTGTTGACAGCTGCGGTCATCATGATAACAACCACGTGATGTCACATCGTCCGACAGATGGCGCTATAGAACTTGAATTGCGGCGCTCAGGGCGTCTCACGTGTGATGGGTTCGAGCTGCGTCCGACAAATGGCGCTCACGTAATGTCGCCAGGGTTCGTGCTGCATCCGAGGGAGGGCGGTGCGCTCAGGTCACATGATGGTCACGTGACATTATTTGAATCGCTGGGCGGTAAGGACTCGACCTGTCGACCTTCTGTACAGCAGCCCGACGCTCTACCCCTGAGCTACAAGCACATTGCTTCCCAGACCGCTTAACTTGTCTTAGTTGTTCGTGTGTGTGTGCAATTCCTGATAACAACCACGTGATGTCGCACAGGGTTCGAGCTGCGTCCGACAGATGGCAGTGTAGTGTTATTGAATCATTATTGGGTTTAAGTGGTTTAGCGAACGTCCGTGAGTGGGAGTGGCGGCGCTCTGGTTCCGAGCGCTGCTGCGCTGCTGTTGTATCGTTAGGGCTAAGAAAATAAAGTGTCAGCGAGTGCTGTCTGAGACGCAACGGAGTGTGGTCGTACTTTTATTTATACGACATGGTGTCAGAAGTGACAACTCCCGCCGCCGTTGCCGAAAAGCATGTCTGACGAGGACCAGTCAGACTCCAGAGGTCAAAAGCCTTCCGTTTCCACGCAACCGAAAATCATGAGCAGCGTCCAACAGCCGTCCCCCTTCAACTTCGACAACGTGGCCGAGTGGCCGGCATGGCTGGACGAGTTCGAAGACTACATGTTCGCGTCCGGACTCAGCGAAAGAACCCAGGAGGCACAGGTCAGATACTATATTGCATGGGACGAAAAGCAAGGGAAATTCTGAAGACCTTTAACCTCACCGACGCTGAGTTCAAGAACTATGAGCTCGTGAAGGGGAAGTACAACGCGCATTTTGTGCATTTAAAGAACGTCGTTTACGAAAGCGCCGGTTTCAACCGACGTGTACAGGAAGCGGAGGAGACAGTGGACCAGTTTGTTACCGAACTGAACACCCTAGCGGCACGGTGCGAGTTCGGCGAGTTGAAAGAAAGACTTATCCGCGACCGGTTTATTGTGGGCCTCCGAGACGCGAAGCTGTCAGAAACGCTTCAAATGCGTGCCGAGTTAACGCTGGACACAGCTTTGGCGAAAGCCCGACTCAGAGAGACCGTGAGAAAGCAGCAAAAGGACCTGGCGAAAACTGAGCCTTCGCGACGCACCGAGGACGCGGCCTTGAACGCAGACTCCGTTTCCAAGCCGCCGCGCAAGAGAGATGTTCGCGCTCCGAAGGTCGAGGCCGGGCCGCCGACGCAAGCATGCGAGAATTGTGGGTACGGTCCCCATCAGAAACGCGACTGCCCGGCAAGAAACAAAGCGTGTATGAAATGCAAGAAAGTTGGACATTTCGCCAGGAAATGCAGAAGAGCGCTATCAAACCTGAGTAAGACGCACGTTGCAGAGGTGCATGCGTCGGGGAGCGGTTCATTCCTCGGAAGCCTATGCAGAAGCGGACCGAACGCGCGTTTGGCTGTGGTGACGGTGAACGGACACCCCTCCGAGCAAAGATTGACTCAGGCGCTGACGTCACCGTCGTCGGAGAGACAGAGACAAAGGCAGAAGCGGAATTATGACAGTCGCTACAGAGCAAGACCACTGGCACCCCTCAAAGAGGACGATCCGGTTTGGCTTCCAGAGCTTCGCACGTCGGGCACGGTTGTGGGCCATGCTCAAACGCCCAGATCCTTGTACGTCGAAACAAGTTCTGGAACCCTGAGAAGAAACCGCAGCCAGGTGATTCCCCTGCCGCAGCCGCAGGACTCGCCCCGGGAGACCTCTAGTGAAACGTGCAGTGCCAACCAGAACACAGCGAGATGTCCCGTCGGACTTCAGCATACGCGGTCGGGTCGAATCGTGAGACCTCCCAGAAGACTGGGATTTGATGACTGAACGTCGAGCTGACTAGTTCAGTTGTGCATTAGGGCCAGAGAACGTTAAAGGGGGAAGATGTAGTGTTATTGAATCATTATTGGGTTTAAGTGGTTCAGCGAACGTCCGTGAGTGGGAGTGGCGGCGCCCTGGTTCCGAGCGCTGCTGCGCTGCTGCTGTATCGTTAGGGCTAAGAAAATAAAGTGTCAGCGAGTGCTGTCTGAGACGCAACGGAGTGCGGTCGTACTTTTATTTATACGACAGGCAGCTCACGTGATGTCGCACAAGGTTCGTGCTGCGACCGAAGGAGGGCGCTGCGCTACGGTCACATGATGGTGGCGTGATTTGAATCGCTGGGCGGTAAATGCCCATTTTATTCGATTAAAAAAGCTGCGCGGGCGGCTGGGACTCGACCTGCCTACCTCGGGCACAGCAGCCCGACACTCTACCCGCTGAGCTACGAGCACATTGCTTCCCGGACCGCTTAACTTGTCTTAGTTGTTCGTGTGTGAGTGTGCAATTCCTGGATAACAACCACGTGATGTCGCACAGGGTTCGAGCTGTGTCCGACAGAGGGCGCTCACGTGATGTCGCACAGGCTTTGTGCTGCATCCAACAGAGGGCGCTGCGCTCCGATCACATGATGGTCACGTGATTTGAATCGCTGCGCGGTAAATGCATTTTAATCGCTAAAAAAGGCTCCGCCGCAGGTCATGTGACCGTGGTTGTGTGACGTTGCTCGTCTTACTATCACGTGATTTCGCGCGCGCGTGATTCAAACGGTGTTCGCGGCCTCGTAGCCTCGTGGCGCCCCCTTAGCTGTTGCATTCGGGGTCTTGGACCCGCTGAATTTCGGCGTCATGTGACGGTCCCAAAGAGCAGCACCTGGGTCCCGCTAAAGTGAGATTGAGGTGACTGTAAAATTTTGAAGCTCGCGGACCGTGATTGATGTTGATCCTGCGTAAAACTTTAAAGTGGCCTTGCTAAAATTTGGGGCCAGATCGTAAGACTTTGCAAAGACCCAGCGAATTTCGGGAATAGGCGCCATCTAGTGTTCAAATTGTGAAGTGGTCGTCGTCAAATTTGGGTGCCATCTGGTGGTAGACGCTTCGACTCGCTATAAACTATGGAAGTCATGTGACGGTCCAATTAGCATCAGCCACTAAATTGGGGGTGAGGTGACGGTAAAATTTTGAAGCTGGCGGACCGTGTTAAATCTTGGTCCAGCGTAAATCTTTGAAGTGGACCTGCTAAACGGTGGGGCAAAGTCTTGAAACTCACAGACCGCGCTGGACCCAGTGATTTGTTTTTGAATAGACACCATCTAGCGTTGGAAATTTGAAGTGCTAATCGCCAAAAAATTGCTGACATCTGGTGGTAAAAGCTTCGACCCCGCTAAATTTGTGGGTCATCTGAAGGTTCCCCTAGCATCAGCTGGATACCGCTAAAGTTTCGCTTGGGTGACGGTAAAACTTTGAAGTTCACAGGCCGTGCTATACATCTTGGCCCAGCGTAAAGCAATGAAGTTACCCTGCCGTGCGCTTCCCGCACATGGTAAGCTGTATATACCTAATTTTGAGGGGTGGCGCGCACCTGAATTTCTTAGCTGGCGTGAAGTTTTACCATTATCACGCGACATCTCTCGATAATGTTAGCGACAGCTTGGTAGATGTCGACAACTCTCGCGCTCACGTCATCTCTCGCTAATTTTAGCGTCATCTGCAGCTGCTGAACGGAGCGTGTTGTGGGAAATGGATCGGAGCGTGGTCGCATCCATACGCGCTAAAGACGAGACAGATATGATGTTTCATGTTTTTTTATTATCATTCGCTCTAAAAACACGCACACTTATAGATACAGATACGGCTTTTAAAATCACTCTACGCGACACGTGAAACCACTGGAAACACTTTACACAAAAATGTACAACACAAGCAGTATCAAGACACATCCGAGGCAAAAAAAAAGTTGTTGAATAACAAAGCAACGCGCGCGATACAAGTCAAAAATATATTTACAAGGTCAGGGTGTGAGATGAGAAGAGAGATAGGATCCGCGACTTCCGTACACTGGCGGATTATACAAAAATGAACACAAGAAGTTTTCAACACACACCGGTGGGAAACGCGAGCAACTGCGCCACAGTCCAAAATATTTACGAGGCGTGTGGTGAGGAGGCAGATCGCTCGCTTCCTAAAACGCTCTTGTGGCCAAAAGGAAACGTCGTAATCCCGTCGCTGCAAATGTATCGCTTGTTCTCGAACGGATTCAGAGCAATCTTTTCGACCGCGATGCTTTTGTTCTCGTTAAGTTTTCGAGCAATCAAATGCTGCGTCACTCTGTGCAAAGTTTTCGTCTCTAGAGCGTGCTTGTACAGCTCGTAGGTGAACTTGCGAGACTCAGATTTCTTTACTCCCTTGGCTCTTACGCAACATGTGTTGCTGCTTGTTTTGAAGCTGTATAGCTTTGGTTTTAAGCAACAAAAAGCCACTAAGTGAGTAGTGGGATATTCATTTTTTTAACACACCGAGCCTCATTCTGTTTTCGATTGAAATGTTTACAAGGTCAGGGTGTGAGATGAGAAGAGAGATAGGATCCGGCTTCCGTACACTGGCGGATTATACAAAAATGTACACAAGAAGTTTCAAGACACACCGGTGAGGAAACGCGAGCAATTGCGCTACAGTCCAAAATATTTACGAGGCGTGTGATGAGGAGGCAGATGACTCGCTTCCGAAAATGCTCCTTTGTGAGGCGCAGTTTTGTGGGGGATCCGCTCCAGCCTGGACCGACAGATGGCACACCGAAAACTGTAAAGAAAAGACAATAGGACGATCAAGTTGATCAGCTTTTCTACCCTCCGAACGCGTTGGATCGATAAACGCAATGATCTCCTCCAAAGACCGAGGGTTTCTTTGCCGAAAACACTCGATGAAGTGAGAATGTACAATATCAAAGGCTCGCTGTCCTTCCTCTGCCATCTTTAAAACGACGGGATAGTTATCGGGCTGCGTTTGGGGTAGTGCGACAGCGAGTCAGTTTTGCCCGGCTTCTTGTCCCTGCACATTGAGAGATGGTCAGATAGGGTTTTTTGCCTCTGAAACCCGGTTAGACACCTCTTACAACGAAAGCGTAGGCTTTTGGTATTTGAAAAAAGCCTCGCAAAGTTTGTAATGCCCACAAAATGGTTCTCAACAAGGAGAAGATCGACATGCTGGTCCAACTAGCGTCATCAACTACCTTCAGGGGGTAGACAAAGTTTTTCTCGCTCTCATAACCAAACACGTTCACTGAGACACAATTTTTACGCTCAAAAGCCTCCACGTCTTGAGGGAAGGTTACAGGGTACGTTTTCGGAAACAGACACTTGCACATATGTTCACGATACGAGGATGCTCTTCCTCTGTAAGCCCCGTTTGCAGGATGCAAAACGGCGAGCACCGCAAACACAAAGCACATGTCCCGTTCAGATTGGTGAAGACGCTCACTGACGAGGCCTTGCTTTGAGACAAGTTGCTTCGGCAGAGAAAAATGTCCGCAACCAACGGTCGGAGGAAGGAATCGTCCCAAACTAAGAGTACAAACTTTGATCCCGACAAGAAAAAATCCCGAGCCTTGTTCCTAGATTATGCTCCAACCGAGCAGCTATTTCAGTGCAAACTCGCTGAATCGAACTACCGTGATATTACCGTCCACAAATGCGGTTTGAACCTGACTATGAAAAAAGTGCACAGTCACATCAATGTCGTCGTCAGGAAGGAGACGTCCGAGCTCGACGGTGAGAGTCACAAAAGAAAACGCAGCGGCAGACCAAAATATCTGAGCACGTTTGACATATGCTCTGCATGATGTCTAAAAAAGGTGGCCACGTCGTACGCCTCTGTGTCTCTTTCGTGTAAGTGTAACTCGTATTGAGCCACATAATTACGAAGAGCGCACACTCTTCGCGCAAAACGGAATGCATGGCGAGGGAGTCACATTGTGAACCAAGGCTAAGAGAACTTGAAGTGAGTCTGCACTGGAATAATGCTGTCGGGCGTCGGGAGAGCACAGGTGACAGGTAACCATGATGGGGATGAGATGGCTAGACGATATTCGTAGATATCCGACGATTAGGTGACGCTGTTGTGACCGTTCTGTTTTGTGCTGTTCTGTGGTATTTCTGTGGCGGACGACTGTTCTGCTGCAGGCTGCTCTCCTGATTCACAGTTCACGGTAGTTTTTATCCGCCAGAAGTTGGGTCGCCGCGACGATAAGGACACTCGCTTCAACTTTCTTCCAGGACATCTACACTCTAAAAAGGGTTTGTGCGTCTACTTTCACGCACACAACACTTGGAGAGCCAATCACCGCAACTTACGGAGGCAGCTCAGCGAATGACAACGCCGAAACATATGTTTAGACCAGAAAACGCAGTCTGAGTCGTGACATTAAGCGTGGCGCGAAGCACATTCCCTCGCGGCGGGAGACTCGCGCGGCTTTTGCTTCACGATAAATGCTCACACGCGTCGCAAAAGTGCGGTTTATAGCGACGCCCGAACGTATGCCCAAATCAAAATGTTTACCCAACGAAGGATAACCGATAAAAAAGCGGTTATTGTTATATTCCTGGCCAGCATGTAGCGCCACAAGGTCCCCTGGTGGCCTAGTGTGACGATGTCTGAAAGTGCGGCGCTCTATATTAAACAGGGGGCCTCACGGCTCCCTCAGTTTATTGTTGTGTTGGAACCGTACTACGCGTGTCATGCTTCCGCTTCTTGCCGCCGACGAACGTTGGCTGGTTGGAAGCGAGTCCGGTTTACACTTGTAACAGTGGCGACGAGGGAAAAGTTTAGTTCTTCGTACAAAGTTCGTCACGGTTCCTTGCGAATGATAAGTTCGCGAATCATTCTGCTCGGGCTAGTTCTGCTCGTCATGCCAACCTTCGGCAGAATTGAACCCTTTGAAGGGGGAGGAGAGGACTGGCCGTCCTACGTCGAGCGTCTAGAGGCTTTCTTTTCGGCGAACGATGTCGTCGCGGCCAAGAGGCAAGCCATCTTCTTCAGCTGCTGCGGTGCGAAGACGTACGCTCTTCTTCGGGACCTGGTCAAGCCTGCCAAGCCTCAAGATAAGTCTCTGAATGAGGTTCTTTCCGTCCTCGGCAACCATTACTGCCCGAAGCCTTCCGCCGTCGTCCAGCGCTTCCGTTTCAACTCGCGTGCTCGCGCCGACGGGGAGTCTGTGAGCAACTACGTCGCAGCGTTGAAAAACTTGTCCGAGCACTGCAGCTTCGGAGCTGAGCTAGAAAACATGCTGAGGGACCGTGTCGTCTGCGGGATTAACAGCACTGCAATCCAGACCAGACTTTTGGAACGGCCAGACTTGACGTTCGAGGACGCTGTACAGACCGCTGTGGCCATGGAAGCGGCGAAGAGGGACGCCGGGGAGATTTGCCAGACCAGCCAGATCAGCTCCGGCAGCGCCGCGTTCGCAACGCATCGAGTCACGGCACCTACGGGGGGCGTCACCTGCTACCGCTGCGGAGACGGACACCTCGCGTCCGGCTGCAAGCACGTTAAGACTACGTGCAACTACTGCCGAAAGCGAGGACATCTATCGAAAGTGTGCAATTCGAAACAGAGGGACGCCCAGTCATCCAGGAAAAGTTCTACCAGGCAACGCTTTCTGGGGCAAGCGTGCCCGCCCCCAGCAACGGAGACGCATCCAGTTAATGTCGTCCATGACAACGCTGAGGACGACAGCGCATCGTCCGAGGTTTTCGACATGTGGCAAGTTGACAGCGTCGCGCCGTCACCGCCGTTCACCGTCACCGTCTACGTGTGTGGCAAGCCACTCTGCATGGAGGTGGACACGGGCGCAAGTGTCTCTGTCATCGCCAAGAAACGTCTGCAGGCGCTAGTGCCTGCGATACGAGTCATGCCGTCCGGCGTGCTGCTGCGAAGCTACTCCGGTGAACTGACCCAAGTTCAAGGCAGAGTGGACGTCAGCGTGCAGTTCCACGACAAGAAGGCCGTGCTGCCATTGTTCGTCACCGGAGATGGGTCACCTACTCTACTTGGACGCAACTGGATTCGGGAGCTGGGCCTCAACTTCTCTGATGTGGAGGTAACTGTTCATTCTCTCTCTGACGTCAAAACTCTAGTTCAAGAGTTTTCTGCTGTGTTCGAGGAACGGCTGGGTACTTTCAAGGGGCTCAAAGCCAGTATTCATGTTCCGGAAAATGCTCCACCGAAGTTTTTTAAGCCACGTCCACTACCTTTCGCGCTCAAAGATGGAGTTGCACAGGAGCTTCAACGTCTAGAAAGGGAGGGCATTATTGTACCAGTCAAGACATCAGCCTGGGCTGCACCCATTGTTCCTGTTGCCAAGAAGGATGGACGTGTGAGGATTTGTGGCGATTTCAAGGTAACCGTGAATCCGGTGGCCACCCTGGAAAGGTACCCGATTCCCAGAATCGAAGACCTGTGGGCCATGCTGTCTGGGGGTAAGAAGTTCACCAAGTTGGATCTGAGGGATGCTTACCAGCAAGTGATTCTTGAGCAGGACTCGAGGAAGTATGTCACCATTTCAACACATATGGGGTTGTTCCAGTACACCCGCCTTCCTTTCGGAGTGTCGTCCGCTCCAGCTATCTTCCAACGGGAGATGGAAAACTTGTTCCGAGGGCTGCCACACGTCGCTGTGTATTTTGATGATATCCTGGTCACCGGCACGACTGACTCGGATCATCTGCACAACCTTCGTTCCGTTCTCAAGCGCCTTTGTGATGTCGGACTGAAGTTGAAGTTCGACAAGTGTCATTTTTTTGTGCCGCAGGTTGAATACCTTGGGCACATTATCAACCAGGAAGGGTTGTCTCCAGGCCTGGGCAAAGTAGCGGCCATACTTCATGCTCCTGCTCCTCGCGACGTCAAGCAGCTTCAGAGCTTCCTAGGATTGATTAATTTCTACAGACGTTTCCTTCCTAACCTGTCTGAACGCCTGCGGCCACTGCACTTGCTTCTTACTGACGGGAAGAAGTGGGAGTGGGGAAAAGACCAAGAAGAGGCTTTTACCACAAGCAAGCACTTGATGACGTCCGCTCCGGTTCTAGCTCATTTCAATCCAGAAAAGCCGGTGTGTCTAACTTGTGATGCATCACCATACGGGATCGGTGCAGTTCTGGCGCACCGTGAAGCCGATGGCCAAGAGCGACCCATTGCTTTTGCATCAAGGAGTTTGTCCCGAGCAGAACAAAACTACAGTCAACTTGACAAAGAGGCATTAGGCTTGGTCTACGGGGTGGAACGGTTCCACCAGTACTTGTGGGGGACCCCTTTTCAAGCTTTCACGGACCACAAGCCGCTGCTGGGATTGCTGAGTGCTGACAAGCCAGTTCCTGTCCACGCGTCACCTCGGCTTGTCAGGTGGGCTCTCAAGCTTTCAGCGTACAAGTACGAGCTGACCTACAAACCAGGAAGGAATTTAGGTCATGCTGATGCACTCAGTAGACTTCCATTACCTGGGAGCAACGTTGAAGAGAACGTGCCGGCTGACATCTTCATGCTACAGCACGCATATCCGAATCTTCTTTCACCCGCCGTTGTGGCTCAAGCCACAAAGAATGACACTGTTCTGGGACATGTCGTTCTCGCTGTTCTCAGAGGAGAGAACCTTGCACTAGCATCAGAAACAAGCCCTTTTTGTGCAAGGAGTTCAGAGCTTAGCCTGCATGAGGGTTGTTTGCTCTGGGGAGCACGCGTGGTGATCCCAAAAGTGCTGCAGGCTCGAGTCCTGGATCTGCTTCATTCCAGCCACCCAGGCATCGAGAAGAGCAAAATGATCGCCAGAAGTCACGTCTGGTGGCCGGGTATCGATAACGACATAACCCACCATGTGAAGAGCTGCTCGATTTGCCAAGCTCATCAGCGGGCTCCGCAACCAGTTCAACAGACGCCCTGGCCGTTCCCCAGAAGCCTTGGTCCAGGCTTCACATTGATTTTGGAGGGCCATTCATGGGGCATACTTTTTTGGTCATTGCGGATGCTTTTTCAAAATGGGTCGAAGTGTTTCCTGTCTCGTCAACTTCTGCAGAGGCTACCATAACAGCCCTGCGAATGGCCTTCGCTCAGCACGGTCTACCAGATCTGATTGTGTCAGACAATGGGCCTGCATTTGCAAGTGAGCAGTACTTGGACTTTCTAACATGCAACGGGATACGCCGCATGCTCGTGCCACCATATCATCCAGCTTCAAACGGGGCAGCGGAGCGTGTTGTACAAACCGTTAAGAACAAACTCAAGAAAAGTGGCTCTGGGGATTTTCAGACTCGGATTTCCAGATTCCTGTTTCATTACAGGACTACTCCGCACGAGGTCACGGGCAGAGCACCTTGCGAGTTGTTGACGGGGAGGATGTTCAAGACGCCGTTGGATGTCCTGCGTCCCAGCCTCCAATCATCAGTGCTGCTCAAGCAGCTAAAACAGAAACTGTATACTGATAAAGGCTGCCGACAGGGACCACCGCTCAACCCTGAGGAGAACGTGTTCGCCAGGAACTTCCGCCACGGTATGCCCTGGGTGCCTGCTCGAGTCATCGGCGCCACAAGTCAATCTTCAGCGCAAGTCTGCCTTGAAGATGGCACACTGTGGCATCGGCACGGTGATCACCTGCGTTCCAGACCGACCGACGCCCCTACAGCAGCTACGGCCGAGGCAGAGACGTGTCAACCTGTTGGTGCTGCAGTTCAGTTGGAACCACAAGTATTAAGCAAGAGTCAACCTGCTGGTGCTCCCGGCGCTCTGTTCGAGCCAGGCGAAGCAAGCGTGGGTGCAAGCGACAGTGTCGCAAGCACTGGGGTAACTCCTCATCCTACAAGCATCAGTCCACCCCAGCTGCGGCGTAGCACAAGGACTAGGAGGGCCGTGCAGCGGTACTCCCCTTAGCTGTTGCTTGTCTTTGTACCTTAGAGGGGAGGACTGTTATATTCCTGGCCAGCATGTAGCGCCACAAGGTCCCCTGGTGGCCTAGTGTGACGATGTCTGAAAGTGCGGCGCTCTATATTAAACAGGTGGCCTCACGGCTCCCTCAGTTTGTTGTTGTGTTGGAACCGTACTACGCGTGTCATGCTTCCGCTTCTTGCCGCCGACGAACGTTGGCTGGTTGGAAGCGAGTCCGGTTTACACTTGTAACAGTTATCCTTCGTTGGGTAAACATTTTGATTTGGATATACGTTCAGGCGTCGCCTTGTCCAAGTCCATGGCTGGATCCGTCAGGAGTTTTTCTCGGGCGTAGTTGTTCTGCACGCCGACGATGATTCGATCTCGTAGGAGTTCTTCCGTGAGCTGAGCGTAATTGCATCTTTTCGCTTGTAGTCGTGCGGCAGTCACGTAGTCCGTGATGGATTCTCCTTCTTTCTGTGCCATCTGATTAAATTTGTACCTTTCGTAGGCATGGTTGATGCGCGGCGTAGAGTGCGCCGTGAACTTCGCCTTGATGATGTTCACGTCCATCTTTTTTTCGTCCGTTAATTGGAACGTTCGGTAGATTTTCTGAGCCTCGGTTCCGATAACTGACATAAAGGTTGCTACTTGCACTTCGGGTGGCTTCTTCAGGAGTTGCACGGTGGTCTCGTACCACTCGTAGGACTGCAGCCAGTCCTCCCACGTTGTGGAGTCATTGGTGCTCGTATCCAGTGGTTTCGGCGGCCGGAGTCCACTTTCGCTCGACATCTCGATCTCCTGACACCATGTGACGTGTATCGTGTCACCCGCGTAGTCTTACGACTCAGTTGTTCGGCCTGGTTCACACTTACAGCTAATCCGCTGCCGCCGAAGCGGAATCGGCCGCGGCAATGCACAGTGGACGCTACGCCCGGCGGCCGAATTCTTGCAGATTCGCCCGCCGATCCGCAAGTGTGAACCAGGCCTTAGAGTCAACGAGTTTTAATAGAACTGGAATTGGCGGTTACATGAGGCATGGCGTAATGGCGACCCGACGCCTTCTCGGACGAGGGAGAAGTGACGACGATGTCGATGGTGCTTCGCAACTATGCACGGGCTACCGTCACAAGTGTCTTATATCATATGGCAGAGCTATCCTGTCGGCGGCCGAAGAATTGCACCATGACGTAACGCTCAATGGAAGGGCTCAAGCAGGGGAGACCACTCTCTAGACCGTGGGCACAGCAGCAATGTTACCGGCGGACTAATATATATGTATCGCCTCCTTTTCGCACAAAAATGAATAGGTGACCGTGGAAACAGTCAGTGATTGAATTACTCAACCAGTAAACATTTAATGTTTCTACTGAATGACGCAAAAAGCGTAGATTGCCTTACATGAAAAGTTGCTGTGTTTTCACCTGTCTGGCAGCGATTTCGGCCTTGAACGAACGGTGTATTGCTCCCCGCTCGTACCGTGCTCGGACTGCTCCATTTAGCGCTACGACATCGAGCCGTTCTGCGGCTGCCGCCATGACAGCGCTCCCATGAGATAAGACACCGTTCGCGCGTGCTGGATAAGTTTGGAGAATGCTGTACATTTCAGACGCCGTCCGCGGGTCTGGATAGGTTTGGAAAGCACACAAGCCGATGCACCAAACGGCGGAACGGCGGGCGCGTCTTCACACTTTTTTTAAAGCAAAATATAATATTTGTCTTTCAACGAATATTTCTGTTTTGTTTTGTTTGCGAATGGGCATCTTTGACAAATTGTCAGTACTTCCATGCTTTTCATGGAAGGTTTTAGATAATCCATTCGGCAGCGATCATCTCCCCATAATTTTAGAAACCTCAATACCTCTTCCTTCGCTTTCGACCCGCATTCCAAAGTGGAAGTTAGAGAAGGCTGACTGGGCTCTTTTTGGTTTAAATGCTGTACTGGATCCATCGCTCATTCGTAGTATGTCCCCGAGGAGGCGACCGTGTTTGTCACCGAATGTCTAATTAATGCTGCTGCATCTTCTATTCCGCAAACATCCGGCGTCTTACCCCGGAGGTGCAAACCTTGGTGGAATGAGGATTGCACAGTCACTCGCAGGAAACAGAACCAGGCATGGGGTATATTTCGCCGTTATCCCACTGCTTTTAACCTGATTGAGTTTAAAAAATGTAGGGCCAAGGCACGTTGGACACGGAAACGGGCGAAGAGGACATCATGGAAGAAATATATATCTTCTCTAAATAGCTTTGTTCCAGCTAAAGAAGTGTGGGATCGCCTGCGGAAAGTTCGAGGAGATTACCAATCTTTCCGAACTCCTCTGTTTTCTTCCCCCTCGGTATCGCTGAAAGATCATGCAAATGTTCTCGGGGAGCATTTCCAGCTTATTAGTAGCTCCTCTAATTTTAGCGAAAAATTCAAGAAGTTCCAGTTAACTGTTGAAAAGCAGCCCATCTCGATGTCGGAGGGTGGTTCATTTTTTACAATAGACCATTCACAATGTGTGAACTCAAGGTCGCTCTTGGTGCAAAGAAGCAGTCTGCACCAGGGCCAGACAGACTCCACTATGAAATGTTGAGGAAACTGTCCCCTGAATCTATGAACGGTCTGTTAACTTTTTTAATCATCTATGGCAAGCCGCTGCCTTTCCTCGTTGCTGGAAACATGCCCACATAATCCCTTTTTTGAAACCAGGGAAAGACCCTTCGGTTCCTACGAGCTATCGTCCCATCGCACTCACAAGTTGCTTAGGGAAAACTTATGAGCGGCTTGTGAATCGTCGTCTGGTCCATTTCTTAGAGACTGAAAACTTTTTTGATGTAAACCAGTGCGGCTTTCGGGAGGGACGAGCGACCACAGATCATTTGGTTCGCCTAGAGACCGCTATACGTGAGGCATTTGTACACCGGCAGCATTGTGTCTCAGTGTTTTTTGATTTACACAAAGCATATGATACCACATGGAGGTACGGAATACTTCGTGACTTGTACAACTGTGGTGTACGGGGCCGCATGCTTCAGTGCATACAGAGCTTTCTCAGCGAAAGAACTTTTCAAGTCCGATTAGGCTCCACACTGTCAGATGTTTTCTCTCAAGAAAATGGTGTTCCTCAAGGAGGAGTGCTGAGCGTTACCCTCTTTGCTGTTAAGATTAACAGTCTAGCTAAGGTTATGCCATCATCAGTAACTTACTCTCTATATGTGGATGATGTGCAAATCTCTGTGTCTTCCTGTAACCTCTCCAGTTGTGAACGACAGTTGCAACTTACAATCAATAGAATGTGTAAGTGGGCAGACGAAAATGGCTTCAAATTTTCTCCGGAAAAAACAGTCTGCGTTCCTTTTTCATTGCGCCGGGGATTGTCTCTTGATCCTTCCTTGCATCTTAATAGCATTGAAATATCAGTCCAGCAAGAACACAAATTTTTGGGTGTGATTTTTGACAAGAAACTTACCTTTGTGCCCCATCTGAAAACTTTAAAACGGAAATGCTTGATGTCATCAAGCATCCTAAAGGTGCTGTCGCATATGTCGTGGGGTTCTGATAGGCGCTGTCTCCTGCGACTGTATAACTCCTTAGTTCGATCCCGCCTTGACTATGGTGCAGTAGTATATGGGTCAGCGCGGCCATCTGCTCTTAAGATGCTTGACCCAATACACCACCTTGGACTACGACTTTCTACAGGTGCATTTCGCACATCTCCTGTGAAGAGTTTGTATGCTGATACGCATCAAATGTCCCTTGAGAATCGGAGGCAGTACCTCAGCGTCTCTTATGCTTACAAAGTATTTTCAAATCCCAAACATCCCTCCTACAGTGCCCTTCATACTTGCAGAAGTTCACAGCTTTTTGAAAACAAGCCGAGCATTGTTAGACCCTTAAGCCTCCGTTTGCAAAGTATTTGTCAATCCCTTAATATCCCCCTCCATGAGATTCCCTTGCTTAAAAACACTCATAGGGTTGCTCCTTGGGATGATCTGCCGATTTTCTGTGACTGGTCACTCACAAAATACAGTAAGAGGGTCATTTCACCACACATCCTCCAGCAGGAGTTCCTCTCCTTGCAACAAAAATATGCAGACTACCTGGAGTTTTATACAGATGGGTCCAAATCGTCATCTTTTGTAGGGTGTGCTCTGTATTCTGCCTCATACAGCAAAGCCACACAAGTTGACTGTAGGGCAAGCATTTTCACCGCAGAGCTTTATGCTATTCTACTAGCGGTCGAACATATACTCGACAAGGGTATAATGAAAGCTGTTATTTTTGTCGACTCACAAAGTGCCTTACTGGCTGTGTCCTCCTTGATGCCCACAAAGAATCTCCTTGCACAACATCTACATGGTAAGATCTACAGCGCCCTGCGACGCGGTCGGGACATAAAGTTCTGCTGGGTGCCAAGTCACGTTGGGATTTTTGGCAATGAGGAGGCAGATAAATTGGCCGTGTCTGCCCGAGGCTCATTAATAACATTTAATTGCTTACCATACCAAGATTTGAAACCACTTCTGAGGAGATCTATTTTTCTCAAATGGCAGCTGGAATGGGATACAGAGAGCAACAACAAACTTCACGTTATCAAGCCCGTTCTGGGCGTTTGGGAGAGCTCTTATAACAGGGAACGTCGTGTGGAGGTTCTTCTGTGCCGTCTAAGAATAGGTCACTCCCGTGTGACACACCAGTATCTGCTTCGTGGTGAAGATTTCGCACTATGCGAACATTGTGGAGAGCTTCTGACCGTGTTGCACATTTTGTGGCATTGTTCGTCCCACCAACCACTCCGTCAATCATGTTTTCCCGAACTTTTTAGGGATCACCTCCCATTTCATCCCTCGTTTTTGCTTGGTGATAAACCTTTAGTTCCATTCAGCCGTGTTTTAGACTTTTTAAAACAAACTGGATATTTTTACCATTTGTAAACGTGTAGCCTCGAAGTAAACTTTTGTTATAGTATGCTCTAAATGCGTTAAGTTTGGCGCATTATGGCCCTCGTTGCTGCTGCGCCAATAAACTCCTAATCATCATCAACAACAAATTGTCAGTTCTGCGAATCGGCCTAGTGCGAATCACCCTATTCGACGAAATGTTCTTCGGATCCGTCGACAAATGGGCTTTTGACGAATCCTCCTAGGCCCTTTTTTCTGTTAGGGAGTTTAAAGCCACATAAAGCACGCATAAGCCAACGTACAGGCTTTATTACCATAGAAGCTATTGCATACACTCTAAAACTTCGCGTTACCTGCAACGCTGCGCAAAAAGCCAATTGCAGCGTCTTGTATAGATGAAACTATCTTCTGAAAATGCGTGTTTAGTTCCGTGAGCGCCTGTTTTTTTCGGGCGGCGGAGAAAAGCTCACCGGAGAAAAGCTCAACCGCAAATTTATCCGACGCGGATAAAAGCTCACCTGCGAATCTAAAGATTGAGCGTTCACTGAAATCCGTTCACTCAACTGAAGTATGCTGGGATGCCTTAGGCGGATGCGGTCATTTTGCACTTCACTAGCAGAATTCATTTTTAAACTATAAAAACATCCTGTAACACGCCAGGCTTGCCTGAAGATAATAAAATAAATAATTACAATAAAACGCTAATTAAAAAAAATCAGCAGAACCCATCCTTTGGGAATGATTATCTACGTTAATGCGAATAGCATCAAACGGTGCGGAGTTATGCGCGTTCGTCAGGTGGCCGGCACACTCTAGATACGCCAGCCCACTCTTGAGGCGATTCTAAATTTGTTGACACTTTCACAGCCCTGCGCACGATCTCCGCAGCCCAGCACGTGCGTTTGTGTCACTTAGGAAGGCGAGCAAAGCACGCGCCATACGCACAAACACTCAAAATGGTACCGACCAGACTTTCTGGCGTCTCAGCTAGTCTCAACCAAAGGTACTCTAAACGGTTGCTTATATCTTTACCATAGGACGCGCTTTACAGCGCTGTCACAGCTACCGGTGCGCGCGCGTTCCATGCACGAGGGCTCATTCCGCTCTCGTGAGGGTGAGCACGGCCGCTACATCACCTCTCCCGAGCGCGGGAGAGGTGAGCTGAAGCCGTGCTAAGCCTCACGAGAGCGGAATGAGCCCTCGTGCATGGAACTCGCGCGATGGTAAAGATATAAACAGGTGTTTAGATGCGTTGAATGACTGCCTTCATAGCTCTGTGGTTAGCGCGTCTGCCTGCTGAGCAAAGGGTCAACGGTTCGAATCCCGCCGGCGCCGGTCTTTTTTATTTATTTATCGACCCGCGGCGTAAGAGGTTAGATAGCCAGATAGATAGATAGATAGATAGATAGACAGATAGATAGACATAGACGAAAAGTGCGTGAAGTATCCAAAGAATGCTATTCGCATTAAAAATAAAAAGATAACAAGGGGGAACCATAACCAGTGTAGAGAGTTACAACTTGACAGTGCTTGGCAGTATCGCGATACAAATGTATCGCGATAGTATTTTAGAGATACTTGAGTACCCGTATCTTTGTAACGAAATACATTTGAAAATGTATTTGTATCTCAGTAGTGAAATACATTTAAGATGTATCACTTCTATAGCGGTACTTAGCCAGTTTGAGGTATCTCGTTACCTTTATTGTTCTTTTAGGATATATTTAGAAGATAAAACGTGTCTGGTGCAAGTAGCTTCGTAATTTATAATATGAACCCACCCTATAACATGATCCATCTCAGTCACCGACATAAAAAAGTTTAAAAAAGGTACCGAAAAATAAAAATAAAACATAAAAAAGAATACCAAATCAACTCCACCCGCACAGCCCTTACCTCTTTCCAATTCAGCAGAAAGAACGCCCTAAAGGAGCTGAGTGAAGAAAAAGTACGGTCCTGTTGTCCAATCTCCCTTCACTATGGGTCACTCAGAAGCTTAAAATATGACAGTTTGAAATGCGCCCTCACGGCCAAATAGGGTTCATTTTGGGCAGACGTGTATCTTTAGCCGCATTAATGATAAATAAAGAACTCGAGGTAAGGGGAACAGCATAAAATGACACGAAAAAGGAGGACAAGCATAAATTACCATTAATATTCGCCCCGAACTACACCCTCCTCACCTAGCACCGTTCGGGAACAAATGCATTTCTACATGTATTTGTATCTGTATTCCGGAATACGTTTTCGTCGGTTTCGCAGAAGTTTCTCACGGATATCCCATTGCATAAAAGACTGATGTATCTCAGTATTTGTATTTTGGGCCTTACTACACATGTATCTCAGTATTAGTATTCCCGAATACGTTTTGGAGTATCTCTGCCCAGCCCTGCAACTTGAATGGTTTCTGAATATTTATTAATGAAATGACTTTTCATGTAGTATACCAACAGCGCACTGCCAAATCTCACCATTTGTTTAAAGAGGGGTGGTTTATATTCTTGCCTCATTCCAGGGTTGAGCAGTATCGCGATACGAATGTATCGCGATAGTATCTTAGAGATACTTTCTAATATCCGTATCTCTGTATCGAGATACTACATTCGAAAAATGTATTTGCATCTCAGTAGTGAAATACATTTAAAATGTGTCGCTTGTATCGCCATACTGTGCCATACTTAGCTATCTCGTTACAATTGGAGTCATTTCTAAGATAAATTTAAAATATAAAACCACCAGTTTGGTGCAAGGTGCTTCGTAATTTATAAGAGGACCCCGCCTTATAACATAATTAATCTCAATCACCAACATAAAAAAGAAAGCCTGTGGTTTAAAAAAGATTACGGGCAAGAATAACAAAATCAGCTCCGCTCATAAAGCCCTCCACTCTTTCCAATTTTGCGGAGAACGCCCTAGAGGAGTTGAGTGAAGAAAAAACACGGTCCTGTTGTACAATCTCCCTACACTATGGGTGACTCAGAAGCTTATAATACGAGAGTTTGAGATGCGCCCTCACGGCAAAACACGGTTCATTTCGGACAGACGCCTTTTTCAAGCATGGTGCGCAGTCTTTACCTTTCTGTAACTAAGTATGTGGTTCAACGGGGAAGACATGTTTTCTTTAGCGGCATTAATGATGAATAAAAAGTTCGAGGTAAGGAATACAGCATAAAATTGCACAAAAAAGGAGCGCAAGCACAAACTACCATTCAAATTCACCACGAACTACACCTTCCTTGCGTAGCACCGTTCGGGAACAAATGGATTTCTATATGTATCTGTATCTGTATTATGGAATACTTTTTCGCTGGTTTTGCAGAAGTATCTCAGGAATATCCCGTTACATAAAAGACAAATGTATCTCAGTATCTGTATTTTGGGCCTTAAAATACATGTAATTCGGTATTTGCATTCCCGAATACTTTTTGAAGTATCTCTGCCCAGCCCTGCCTCAATCGAACGGAAAATAAAAAAAGTCGCATTTCCTCTATCGCGGCTGCGTCAGAATTCAATATTGTAACACTCACTCGAAATTGATGAACATAAAAGCGGAACGGGGGCTACAGCAAGGGTGGAGAATAAAAGTCAAGATGACTGATATCGTGATTTAAATGAGACCGGTTTTACTAGGATGATTTAAATCAAACCTTTCCCGCAAAAATATATCGCAAACTTTTTTTTATTTGTTACTGTTTGTTTATTATTTGATACATTCAATATGGGTATATGTTCTGTCTTTCAATCAAAAATTATCACAGAAAAAAGATTTATGCTGGATTTAACCCGCGCAAAAGTAGAGGTCTCCGGAGTAAAATCGATGCGTTGAGCTTTCTTTCTACCATCGATTTCGTTCGTCAGTTATGTCACATCTTTTTGCTATCACATTAAGGACGGAGAAGATAGAAACGAAAACTGGAAAAGTAATGTCGTATTACAAGTAAATGAGATCGAGAAAAAGAAAAGCTAACACAGCTTTTTCGCTAGCAAAAAAGTAAGTTGTTTTTGTTCTAGTATGGCGGGGTTTTCATAAACAAAAAGTTGTTAAAATTGAAGTAATTTTTTCATCAAACAATATCCCGTGTATCAAAATGCATATAGTGATAAATATCTTCTAGCTACAGTGATTCTTGTAAATCAGCTTTATTTGATCCATATATATATATATATATATATATATATATATATATATATATATATATATATATATATATACTGGGTGAAACAAGGAGACGGCAGGCTCTTTAAATCGACCGGAAAATTCGGTTTCTTAACCTATCGCGCTACGACTTTGCGCAGCGTTCCCAGATGGTGCATTTTTTTCGTAAAATTTGCAAAGAACGGAACTTACCTTAGGAAAAAGTAAAGAAAGAGAAAGGCTTAGCTCTTATAGAAACGCAGCGACGCCTACCGGTCTTCAAACAGCACGGCGCCGTTTCGCACGGGAGACAAGAGATGGCGCAAGAGGTCGCGACGCCAACTGCCGCCAACAAACGAGCAGACGACGCCGAGTGCCGGCGTGTTTAGCAGACAAGGGACTGCAGTTCCTTGTTGTTGCCGTGCCTGTTTTTGTTTCTGCGTCTGTCGCCGCCTGCGGAACGCTAGCCGCTTTTGAGTCGAAAGGATCGCCTGCTAGTAAGTGCTCGGCTCGCGCGTATGCTCGTTCGTTGGCGGCGTTCGTTGCGCCATATGTTGTCTCCCCGTGCGAAACGGCGCCGTGTTGTTTGAAGACCGGTGGCGTCGCTGCGTTTCCATACGAGCCTAAGCTTTTCTTTCTTTTTACTTTTTCCTCAGGTAAGTTCGTTCTTTGCAAATTTTACGAAAAAATGCACCATCTGGAGGCAACGCTGCGCAAAGTCGTAGCGCGATAGGTTAAGAAACCGAATTTTCCAGTCGATTTAAAGAGCCTGCCGTCTCCTGTTTCACTCATATATATATATATATATATATATATATATATATATATATATATATATATATATATATATATATATATATATATATATATGTTGTGAGGAAGATAGAGGAGAGGTGTCGGCACGGGAGCAAGGCTCGCGGCTGGTCGACCGAGGGAGATTTGGACTGCACTCAACCGGCGGAACAGCTTCCTTTTGGCCATTCATTACCATTGTAATATATCTCATTAAACACCCTCACATTTGGTGGAGGTGCTTAAGTTCCCCTACCTTTTCGTGGTCGGCCATCCCAAGGCGTGCTCTGGAGCTTCGAAGCGGGCGCACCACTACCGCCGCCATGCCAGACGAACAACAAACTACACCAGGTGAACCCTCACGGCCGCCTCCCAACTACGTGAAAAACCGCCAGCGGGACCCTCCAACCTTCAGCGGCTCCCCCTCAAGCGACGTCGATGACTGGCTGAAACACTACGACCGCGTAAGCGCCCATAACCGTTGGGATGACTCCCATAAGCTGGCGAACGTAGTGTTCTTTCTAAAAGACACAGCCTTTCAGTGGTTTGACAACCACGAAGACGACATCAACTCGTGGGATGGCTTCAAAACATCGTTTTCAGAAGCGTTCCGCAAGCCAGAGAGCCGCAAACAACAGGCAAAAGAAAAGCTATCACACCGCTTCCAAGCTGCAACCGAGACTTCCACAAGTTACATCGAAGACGTCCTTCGTCTCTGCCGACGAGTGGATGAGCAAATGTCTGAGGAGGATAAGATCCGACACCTATTTAAAGGTCTGTCCCAGGAACTTTTCTCTGTTGTAGCCCCGAAAACACCCGCGACCGTACAGCGGCTCATATCAGAATGTAAAACGTATGAAGAGATGCAGAGCTCCCGGATCAACAAGGCGCCTTTCGAACGCCTTCCCGAAGTTTCCCTTAGCCCCGTTTCCAACCTGAACCTCCCGCAACTCATCCGGACCATCATCCGCGACGAACTGCGGAGATATTTTAACCCATCAAGCTTGACTGACGACGCCTCTGGATGTGCCATCGAGCCAGAAACCATTCAAAAAGTGGTGCAAAAAGAACTCCGTGCAGCTTTGCAGCCGCCCACCTCGGTTCCGTGCGCCTACGCACCTGCTTCACCTGCCACTCCAGCGTTCTCCCCTCTCTGCTCTATCCAGCCGATGCAGCAGCGCTACGCCGCCCCTTTCCACACGCACGAGCCACCCCCTTCACGCTCCTACGGACCGCAGCGCCGAGCTGACCTCTGGCGAACAGGTGACAACCGGCCGATATGTTTCTACTGCCGTGCTCCCGGACACGTCACCCGCTATTGTCGCCGCCGGGTTAGCCAAGAAACTTGTCAGCGTGGAACGCCATCTTACTACTCCAACGACACCCACACTTCCAACAACCGCCGCGATGGAAGTCCGCTTCCAACAGCTGGGAACCGCCGCAGCAGATCGCCTTCCCCTATCCCGCCCGTCGCCGTTCAGTGTCGCCGTTCAACAACGCTGCCGCTCCCACCCTGACGTCAAACTAAGCGAGGCAGCCTGCGGCCAAACCGGAGGTCAGGCTGCACAGTCACATTTTGCAGCAAATCCTCCAGCTCTTGGACCTACGACCGTTAACGTTGAAATTGCCGGCAAAACATTCTCTGCTTTGGTGGACACTGGGGCCGCTACATCCTGTATTTCCGAAGGCATCCGCCGACGCATACATGCCGTTTTAACTCCAGCACGTGCGCATTTCTTGCGTCTAGGAAATGGAGCTATTTGCCAGTCACTGGGATGTGCAACCCTGTCAGTCCTCATCGCTGGAACTCGTTATGTTATTTTATTTACCGTACTTCCGGACTGCGCAGCCGATGTCATTTTAGGATCGGACTTTCTGGCGTCAACAGACGCCCTAATTGATTGCGCCAGCCGTGAGTTACACCTTAATTCTTTTGACCCTTCTGTCGAGTTAGCAGAGCATCCTGCCGTTAACTTGCGCGCAGTCCAGGACGTGTTCCTGCCTCCGTTATCTGTCATTTTCGCAGCACTTACGACTGACCAACAATTTCCAGGAACCTCCGGCCTTCTCGAACCATCCTTATCCCTCTTCACCAAAAAGGGGATTGCTGTGCCCTTCTCTATTGTCACCATAAAACAAGACAAAGTTCATCTCTACATTACAAATGCTTCTCGCCAACAACAGATTATTCCACTAGGAAGCCATGTTGCTACGTTAAGGATATTTCAGGAAGACAACATCGCTTCATTGTCAAACGGTGTTTCCTATAGCCCATCCCGCCTTCCTTCCACTCAAGATCCTTCTCACCGCATTAGAAACATGATCGACCCGGACCTCCCAGTCGAACAACAGAAAGCCCTGACCCACCTCCTAGGAACATACGAAACTTTGTTTGACTTCCAGAACAATACCCTTCCGACAACCTCCTTCGTACGTCACACTATTGACACAGCTGACGCCCCTCCAGTAAAAAGTCGACCCTACAGGGTTTCGTCTGCAGAGCTTGCCGTCATACAACAACACGTCACAGATATGCTCCAAAAGAAAGTCATCGAACATTCGTCTAGCCCATGGTCCTCCCCTGTGGTACTGGTCAAGAAACAAGACGAATCATGGCGATTCTGTGTAGATTATCGACGCCTCAACAGTGTAACACGAAAGGACGCATATCCCTTGCCCCGAATCGATGACACGCTTGATGCTCTTCAAGGATCCTGCTTCTTTTCTTTCATGGACCTCAGAAGTGGCTACTGGCAAATCCCTGTAGCCAACACCGACAAACCTAAAACGGCATGCATAACTCCTAGTGGTCTCTATCACTTCAATGTTATGCCTTTCGGACTTTGCAATGCCCCAGCAACATTCGAAAGAATGATGGATACCCTCCTTCGTGGTCTCACTTGGAAGGTGTGCTTATGCTATCTTGACGACGTTGTTGTATTTTCGACGACATTCGACGAACACTTGCATCGGCTACGACAGGTTTTGGACTGCTTCACCAGAGCTACATTGCAACTAAATTCAAGCAAGTGCGTATTTGGAGCGAAGCAAATCAAAATTCTTGGCCACCTCGTTAGTTCCGATGGAATACGTCCAGACCCTAGCAAGATCCAGGCTGTTTCTGACTTTCCCGAACCGAAGGGGCTTAAAGAGGTTCGTGCTTTTCTCGGACTTTGTACCTATTTTCGACGATTCATTCCGGGATTTTCACATATTGCCGAACCTCTCAACATGCTGCTTCGCAGCAACGCTAAATTTGAATGGAGCCCTTCCCAAGCCAGGGCCTTCCAGTCTCTTAAGTCTGCGCTAACGTCTGTTCCTGTCCTTGGCCACTTCGTCCAGGGTGCCAGCACTGAGTTACGTACAGATGCAAGTGGGCACGGCCTTGGCGCAGTTCTTGCACAAAACGTCCACGGTAAAGAACACGTCGTCGCTTACGCAAGCCGTACACTTACAAAAGCGGAACGCAACTATACTATCACAGAACGTGAATGCCTTGCGGTCCTGTGGGCGATCTTCAAATTTCGCCCCTACCTATATGGTATCCACTTCCGCATTGTCACTGACCATCATGCCCTCTGTTGGCTTGCTACGCTTAAAGACCCATCAGGCCGTCTCGGACGTTGGTCGTTAAAGCTACAGGAATACGACTTTACAGTCATCTATAAATCGGGCAAGCGACACCTAGACGCAGATGGGCTCTCACGATGTCCCCTCCCCGCTGTGTCTGCCCTTCAGCATCCCATACACCACCTAAACACCACAGCCACCCTCGACCAGGTCGACATCGCCGAGGCTCAACAGTCCGATCCCACATTAGAGCCCATCATCCGCTACCTAAAAGGTACGGTCCCCCACCCCGCTCGACGTGTGGAACAGCGCGCACGGCTTTTCACTCTCCTTAACGGAATCCTATATCGACGTAATTACGAACCTCATGGACGCCCATGGCTTCTCGTTGTTCCTAGCAATCTACAACAAGACGTGCTGAGGGCCAACCATGATGACCCTACTGCTGGCCACCTTGGCTTTTCGAAGACGTACTTTAGAGTTCGCGACCGTTTCTTCTGGAATGGGATGCATCGATCCATCAGCAAATACGTACGCGCATGCCATCTCTGCCAGATGAGCAAAAGCCTCACCACCGCACCACCCGGCCCTCTACGACAAATACCGCCACCCGAAACCCCTTTTCAACGGATCGGTATTGACTTTTTGGGACCTTTTCCTGCCTCCGCCACGAAAAACCGCTGGATAATTGTGGCCATAGATCATCTGACTCGTTATGCAGAAACGAAAGCTGTGCCAACCGCAAGTGCACAAGAAGTGGCCGACTTCTTTCTCCACTTTATTGTTCTACGCCATGGCGCTCCACAGATTATCGTCAGTGACCGGGGCACCCCGTTCCTTTCCAAGGTTCTCGCGGAGGTTCTTCACCTGGCTACCACTATTCACAACATAACGAGCGCCTACCATCCTCAACCTAACGGACTGAAGGAGCGTCTAAACCACACATTAGCTACCATGCTTTCAATGTACGTTACCGAGAGCCAAACCAACGGGGACACGGTCTTAACATTCGTCACTTACGCGTACAATACTGCACGCCAGGCTACCAAAGGATTCTCACCATATTATCTTTTGTACGCCCGTGATCCCCTGACAACTTTGGACACAATTTTGCCGTGTGCACCCGACCTCTCCCAGGATGCCTACACTTCAGATGTCAGTGGTCGAGCTGAAGATGCCCGTCGAATCGCCCACTTTCAGACTCTAAGATCACAGCACCACCATCAACTCCGTCATGCAGAGAGCCATCCTAACGTCTCGTACAACATCGGTGACGAGATTTTACTGGCAACCCCTCTCCGCCAACTGGGCCGATCGGCGAAACTAATGCGCAAGTTTGTCGGACCATATCGGGTAGTCCGCCGCCTTTCTGCAACCAACTACGAGGTCGTCCCAGTCCAGCCTCCCCGTGACCATCGCTCCAGGTCCACGGACATTGTCCATGTGGCCCGTATGAAGCGCTACCATCGCCAAACATAAACCCAACAACCGGCACTCCAGCTCCCTGGGGGTATTGTGAGGAAGATAAAGGAGAACTGTCGGCACGGGAGCAAGGCTCGCGGCTGGTCGACCGAGGGATATTTGGACTGCACTCAACCGGCGGAACAGCTTCCTTTTGGCCATTCATTACCATTGTAATACTCTCATTAAACACCCTCACAATATATATATATATAGGTTTTTTTTTTCTTCTTACAGATTTGTTTAAAAAAGCCGTGGAAACTCCACTTAGGCGGTTTATGCAGGTGGGCTATACGGGCAGGCGGACATTATCTGGGTAGCTAATCTTTGCGATGAGTCGGCTGATTAATTAGAATATGTTAATTAACTTTTTATTTAGTGAAAATAGACATATTGTTCCAATTAGAAACTTGTAAAGCATCGTCGAAAACCACTAAATCAACTATTTATGGAAGGATATTGTTCTGTTTCATGCAAGTGAACACATGAGTTCCGGCGATGCAAAAACCGATCTTTATTTGGAAGCCGTCTCTTTTATAGTAATGTCCCATGACGACTAATCACGTGTTTACTACGTAACACTCCTCCCCTCTTAATCAAAACATACACTGTTCTGGTGCATTAATTAGTTCGGATAACGGCTTGGTGGACGCCGCTCACGAGTACCTCTTCGTAGCGGCGGGGCCGATGACTCTGTCGTTTTGGAGAAGTCTGTGTTCCGCGCCCCTTGTTCTTCAGCTGGCGCCTCTGTGGTAGCCGTGTCAGCCGGTGGAGTGGCAGCTTCACCAGGCTGGTTGGTCCTGACTTCCTCGACCAGGGTAGAATCCGGGGATGACGCCGCTTCACCAGGCTGGGTTGTCGTGGCGTCTTCATCTCTCCGGGTAGTGTCGAGGTGATCCGACTGCCGGATGATGGGTGGGGCGTCACAAAGCCCTCTGCTGGACCCTGACGCCCAGCGTGGTCGCAAGTGCTCGACGTGTACGAAGCGCAGCTGGCCCTTGACGCTTACGACATACGTGCAGTCGCTTACTTGTTGAACCACCTTGGCTTCCTCCCAGGACTGTGACTCGCCTCGTGTAGTCTTCAGGTAGACTGCCTCACCAGCTTGCATCCGCAGCTGCTTCCCTCTGTCCTCGTTGCGGTTGACAGCGTCTCGTTCTTGACGCTCTCTCATGTCCTGTACAAAGTTGGGTTTTAGCAGGGAAAGTTTCACACGAGGTTCTCTTTTCAAAAATAGTTCCGCAGGTGTCCTCCCAGTCACGGAATTTGGGGTGTTCCGGTAGGCGAGCAGAAAGTCGTCTACCCGCTGATGCAGAGTTCGGTGCCTTCGCTCGAAGCTATCGTGGAGCACCTGTCTGAGGAATGTAGCTTTCGTGGTTTGCACCAGCCGTTCGGCTGCTCCATTTGACGCTGCGTGATATGGCGGGGTACGTGTGTGACGAATCCCATGCTCCCGCGTGAACTCTGCGAACTCCTGAGAGGTAAACTGCGGGCCATTGTCGCTAACTAGCTCTTCTGGGAATCCATAAGATGCGAAAATACCCCTAAGGATTTCAATGGCTTTTGATGTTGTCGTGCTACCCATACATTTTACTTCAATCCATCTTGAATAGGAATCGATCAGCACAAAGAGGTTCGAGCCCTCCTTGACGGCGAAGTCGACGTGGACCCGCTGCCAGACACGTGATGAATACGTTTAAGGGTGTAGAGGTCCTGGTGTCTTCGCTGGCCTGGTTGTCTGACAGACTTGGCACTGACGAACTGTCGTCTCAATCTCCTTGTCCATCGACGGCCACCATACGTATGACCTTGCGAGCATCTTCATTCGCTGCATTCCCGGATGTTCTTCGTGTAGTAACGCTAATACTTGTTGCTGAAGCGCGTCGGGAATGATGACTCTTTGACCCCATGTCAGGCAGCCTTGCTCGTGTGACAACTCATTCCGTCGAATGTAGAAGGGTTGCAATCTGCTGTCGCAGGTTGCCGGCCATCCAGATAACGTACAACGCACGACCTCCGCTAGAACGCTGTCCCGCTTGGTCCACTTGGCCACTTGGCTTGCAGTGAGCGGGGTTGATTCGAACACGGCGAGACACTCTTTGTGGTCGTCGGCCTGCTGCGTCATTGGCAGGGGCAATCTCGACAGTGCGTCTGCTACTTCCATGTCCTTCCCTTTCCTATGGTGCAGAGTGTACTTGTATGCCGCTAAAGTGATGGCCCAGCGCTGGATCCTCGCTGCCGCGAGTGAAGGGATAGGCTTGTTCGAGCCCAAGATGCCCAACAGTGGCTGATGATCGGTGTAAAGCGCGAATTCCCGGCCATACAGGTATCTGTGAAAACGACTGAGGCCAAAAATTATCGCTAGCGCTTCCTTTTCGCCTTGAGCGTAGTTGCGCTCTGCTGTGGTGAGAGTACGCGACGCAAAAGCGACAGGCCTCTCCGATCCGTCGGGCATGACATGGAAGATTACTGCGCCGAGGCCATATGCTGACGAGTCGCAGCTGAGTCCGATAGGCTTGCGGATGTCGTAGTACGTGAGCACCCCACTATCGACGAGACGCTGCTTGGCTGTCTTGAACGCTCGGGAGCATTCCTCTGTCCATTTTCATCTCTTGTCCTTTTTTAGCAGTTCGTACAATGGTGCGGCGACTGTAGCCAGATCCTTGATAAACTTTGCATAAAAGTTGAGCAGACCTAAGAAGGCCCTTAGCTCGGTCACATTGCTTGGCGTAGGCGCTTGCACGATTGCTTTTATTTTTGTCTCTGTCGGATAAATACCATCCGCTGCCACTTTATGTCCGAGGTAGACAACGGAGTTCTTAAAGAACTGGCATTTTTGTTCTTTCACCGTGAGGTTGTACTGTGCCAGCCGCTCCAACACTCGTACCAGGGTTCTTTCACACTCATCGATGTCTTCGCCTGCTATGATCACGTCATCAATATAGCAGCCCACTTTCGGGATACCTTTTAGAACTTGGTCCATTAAGAACTGGAAGATCGCCGGAGCGTTCGAAAGTCCGAACGGCAGCCTCTGATACTGGAACAGCCCAAAGTGCGTGTTCACCGTTAGTAATGGTTTTGAGTCCTCGGCGAGCGGTACATGTTGATAGGCTTGTGACAGATCTAGTACGCAGAAAACCTTTCCTCCTGCCAACAGGGAGTACAGGTTCTCTGGCAGAGGCAGGGGGTAATGGTCTGCCTTCAGAACAGGATTAATGGTAATCTTGTAATCGCCACATAATCGCAATTCCGTTCCGCTGCTCTTTTGGACAACAACCAGAGGCGTGGCCCAATCACTTTTCGTTACTCTTTTTACGACTCCGTCTTCTTCCAGCTTCTCTAGCTTTTTCGCTACTGCCTCTTTGACAGCAAAAGGAATCGGTCTGGCTTTAGCGAAGACTGGTTTGGCGCCCCCTTAAGAATGATGTGCGCTTCAAAATTCTTCACCATCCCTGGTGTGCTTTTGAACACTTCTGGGAACTTCTTGCGCAGAGTTTCCACTCGCTCATCTACACCTTGCCCTGTCGACAGAATGCGTACAGTCTTCCAGTCTATCTTCAGTTTCTCCAACCAATCCCTGCCCATAAGGGCGGGCATTCCTGTCCCTTGATCTTGAACGATGACCAAAGGCAAAGTCACAACACCCCTTTTTGCTCACTTTGACACTTGCTTTTCCATGAATCTTCAGTTTTTCTCCCGTATACGTTCGGAGGCGTAAGTCAGCTTTTTCGCACCTTACATGAGGAAAGTAGTGCTTGTACAAATGTTCTGGCATTATTGATACCGCTGCTCCCGTATCAATTACCATGGTGACCGTCTTGCCTTCAATTTCCAACGGTACACTATACCCAGCGGATGATTGCTGTGCCTACCACACCATGTGACAATTCACATCGTCTGCCTCGTTATCCGTGGTGTCGACGTACTTGACGTCATGCCGCTTCTTTTTCTTTCGACATACCGCTTGCAAGTGACCTTTTTTATTGCATGTCCGGCATGTGCGATTGCGATACCAACACTTATCGGCCGGATGATCTTTACCGCAATGACGACACACATCTTTCTGTTGGTCGTCCCGTCTTTCTTTCCGCGGGGCCTCTGTTCTCGAACTAGTGCGCTCATCACGCCCCTTTCCGACGCGAATCGCATTGACGCTGCAGTTTGGCGAGTCGAACTCATGCATTTGCTTTGCTTGCTTGGCAGCTAGTTCTTTGTCTAGCGCCATTTTGCACGCTAGCTCGAACGTCAGTGCTTCCGTTGCGAACAAGAGCCTTTGCGTCTCCTGGTCCCGCAGGCCTGCCACCAATCTATCTCTCAGAGCGTCATTGAGGAAGTTTCCGAAATTGCAATCCCTTGCCAGGTGTTTCAATTCCGTGATGAAGTCCTTGACGCCTTCATTTTCTTGTTGAACGCGTCGGTTAAACTGACAACGCTCTGCGATGATATAGTGTGCCGGACTGAAGTGACTTTCCAAAAGCTGCTTAAGTTCTTCAAACGTCTTCTGCGTAGGCAGAGCTGGCACTATGATTTTCTTCAACTCTTCATATGCATGCGAGCCCATTACATTTAGAAACAGCTTAAGCTTCTTATCTGCTGGAACTTCATTTATGTCCACGTAATTTTCGAAACGTTCGAAGTACGACCGAATGTTGTCCACCATCGGGTTGAACTCCGTCATGCTTCCTAACCTCTTCCCGTGGCTAGCTTGAGACATGATGAACAAACGTCACTTATCTGGGATGTCGCTGTCTTGCCCCTTCCTCGTTGTTCGCAAGCTTGTAGCTCCGGGGTGTCGTTGGTGGATCCCGCTGCTCCGACGATCAATTCCGTGCCATTCCGTGACAGACACTCGCCGGCGCTCCTTTTCTTCTACCGCCGCCCCCAAGGGTTCCGTGATGCCGTCTTTTCGCTGTCCCGTCCGTCGCACGCCTCGCAAGGGCTCCGTTCCGCCTTGCTGTGCTCGTCTGCCGCGGTTATCTTCCTCCGACGGTTATCAGGCGCGTGACTGTCGAGAATCCCATCCTCGTCGCCAAATGTTCTGTTTCATGCAAGTGAACACATGAGTTCCGGCGATGCAAAAACCGATCTTTATTTGGAAGCCGTCTCTTTTATAGTAGTGTCCCGTGACGACTGATCACGTGTTTACTACGTAACAGATATAACGCCGGGGCAGCATTTTACGGCGTTCTGTAAAAACGCTCCATTTGGACGCGTTTCTAGATTTCGGTTTCTTATCGGAGCGCATCTACGCGCCCGCGGTCCTTCTGGTGGTCGCAACGCGAAGCCACCTCCTCGCCTCCCTCGTAGAGCGGAGGGAAGTAGGGCGCACATGTGTTGCGCGTCTCAGTCACTGGGGAGCGGGACCGCGGGTGCAGAGATGCGCTCCGGTAAGAAACCGAAATCTAGAAACGCGTCCAAATGGAGTGTTTTTACAGAACGCCGTAAAATGCTGCCCCGGCGTTATATCCTTCAATAAATAATTGATTTAGTGGTTTTCGATGATGCTCGACAAGGTTCTAATTGAAACCATGTGCCTATTATCAGTAATTAAAAAGTTATTTAATGAATTTTAATTAATTATCCAACTTATCGGAAAGATTAGCCACCCAAATAATGTCCGCCTGGCCGTATAACCCACCTGCACAAACCGCATAAGTGCAGCTTTCACGGCTTTTTTTAAACAAATTTGTAAGAATAAAAAAAAACACCCAGTATAGTACATATATATATATATATATATGAATGGTGGTTTCATCTCAAATCGTGCAGGCAAAAAGGGTCGAATTTTTAATTTCGCTGAAAAAAATATATGTTATTGCGTCGTCTCTAAAAACGCAGTAGCCACAAACCGCAAGTCCGTCGGATTTTTCGTTCTCGACTTACGAATTTTAAAAGAGGCCGCGGCGGAAAGCAGTGTTTTTCACATACGTCGTGGGTCGGATGTTTCGCTCGATCTCCCGTCGTGGATTTTCAGTACACATTATATTAACTTTTTTCAAGCACTCTGTGGGCACAGGTAAAACGCTCTAATACCATGAAATAATTTTAGGCGTTTTGCTTTTTTTCTGTAAAAATGCCAAAAACGCCCCCTCGGTCAATTGTTGACAAACTTTGACAATTAAATACTGGCGATCTACTTGGGTTACATCAATATTTTTTATGTCTATGGAGAGCCCCAAACACGCTCTTTCTAGATATTATAAAAGTGATTTAGCTGTATTAAATATCCTTAGCGGGACGTTTACGTTAATGTTATGCGAAAACCAAAAGGTACCAATTTTAAGGTCGATTTTCTCAAAAAACCCTTTTTCATTTTTTTATTTTTTGTTAAAATGTAGATATGATAGTTGTCTACTCGAAAAGCAAGTCGAGAAAGTGTATATTTTGTTTGTATGTTCTATATTTAAGCATCAATATCGTACAAAAACGTGTTTTTACGGCTTGAAAGGGACTTGCGAATTGCGCGTCTTCACAAACTTGGAAATATTTTTGCATTTTTTTAAAGCTCCCACATAAAAATGAAATACAGTAGTTCCACCCTGTTATATTTATTGATCATTTAAATTTTATTATAGGCGGCAAGCTACATTGGAGCAGTTCAAAAGAGAAAGCAACACTTCTTAACAGACCAGCAGGCGTCGTAAATTTTTAATGTATAGAAATCGGCAGACGTCGTATTGATTCGGGGCCTTCATTGGCCTATATTAACGTCCCGCCCTTTCGGAACCAGCAGATGACCACGACCTTTCGCGCTCGTTGTGTTAGATAGGACGGCCCGTGACAGTAAAGCGAGCAGCGCACCCTGTGTCACGAGGAGTGAAATGGTACGAATGTGTCGTTGACGCGGCGAACAGTGACGGCCACCCAGGAGGAGTCAGTCAGTCAGAGTATTGCAGAAGGGAAAGCAAAGGAACTGTTGCCTGGGAGGATGAGAACACCACGGCCTTACAATATCGACGGTCAACAACAGTTCTGCCTGCCAAAACAACGCCGCGTGCGAGCTAAAACCGGCGGCGCGGGCACGCACACGAAGATGGGCCGGTTTCGTTAGGGATGTGGGAAAATTTTGAAACCAGCCATCCGTGCACGCGTGAAACGATACCGCGTATTTGCCCAAGCTTCGAACGCCCTATCCTAGAAATGGCCGTGCTCTGCAAAGTGGTTGTCCTGTGCTTGTCCTCCGTGTTTTATTCTTTCAATTTTATGTACTCTATCTCCCTCCGCGGACATCCGATAGCACCGAAGGGTTATCTCTTTTGGAAACAGCAAAGCCCGGAGACTAGCATCAAAAACGAGCGTGTTGGTAAATATACTTGTGTCTATTCTGCCCGGAGACTAGTTGGGTCGAAGTCAGCCTCCTTGTCAACTATAACCGTTTGTGAAGAGTGGTCTTCTCCCGAGATGAAAAGTTAGCGCCGGCTGACGTGTTCTTTTGAAAAAGGGAAGGGGAAAGAGAAAGTTTGAGTAACTGCATGCAGTAACTACCTCGAAAGCTCCTCTCACGATATGAAGCTCGAGGCATGTTACGTCTCGGTTACCTTTTGGCGCACCGCTGCTTGAAACTATTCTTCACTTTGTTCCGCACAGCCCCGACGGATGTGCGGAACAGAGTGAAGAATAGATTCGAGCATCACCTGGACGCCATCATCCTGCCAGGCTTCAGTGTCGTGGGACTGGACTCGGCGTCGGTCAGTTAAGACTTTTTTATTTTATTTCGTGAGTGTTTCTTTACTTCTGCTGAACTTTGTTTCTCGGGTGCGGTTCTGCTGAACTTTTTTTTTATGTTTCGTTACTAACTGTTTGTTAGCATTGTTTACTTGTTTGGTTTATTTCTTCATGGCGTAGCGGCCTGACGGTGCTGTAGAGAGCGTGTTCGCACGCATTTGGTTGTGTCCCGTTTAGGGAATGCCCGGAGGAGTTGGTTTTTATTCTTGCCGCGTGCGGCTGAGTTTTTCTGTCTTAATTAATTTTTTTTCCTTTACGTGTCGTTGACTTCTTTGTCTGACTCTCCACCAGGCGTGGACCTATCGCCTTGCCACCGCTCGAACCTAAATCTTTTATTTTTTTACCGCAATTTTCGTTAAGATCGGAGTTGGGTAATTTTATTCTTATTTATTTATTTTTATTCCCTACCCTTCTCCGTGACAATCTCTCCGTGTGTTTCGGATCGTTTTTGTGTCATCACTTTTGTGTATTACGGAAGTGAAAGGCCATTCCCTGGTGATCTGTGCGATGTGCGGTGAACAAACCCTAGCGTTTGGTTTCGGAAAGAATGGTATATAATAGATCAATGATGTGGTGATTTTTTATGTCTTAGTAATATGACAGCTAATAGCTAGTCATGCTAGTTTACAGTGAAAGTTTTATAAATCGAAAAAATACAACGTCTGTGCCTCTTCGATATTGAAGGTCTACTAGGCCTGCTGATTTGATTAGATATGTTTCTCGTGGTTTCCCGCTCTTTTCAAAACATAAATAACTATTCAATACCACAAAATGCGTTTATAAGTGATTACAAAACGCAGACGAAAATTCAAGAAAACTTTTTTACAATTCATAGAAGCGCACGTCTTTTTTTGTCTGACTTAGGTCTTGCAAAACGAAGACGTCTTTTTCCGATATTGAGGCTTAAATATAGAACATACAAACAAAATATACACTTTCTCGACTTGCTTTTCGAGTAGACAACTATCATATCTACATTTTAACAAAAAATAAAAAAATAAAAAATAGGTTTTTTGAGAAAATCGATCTTAAAATTGGTACTTTTTGGTTTTCGCATAACATTAACGTAAACGTCCCGCAAAGGATATTTAATACAGCTAAATGATTTTATAATATCTATAAAGAGCGTGTTTTGGGCTCTCCATGGACATAAAAAATATTGATGTAACTCAAGTAGATCGCCAGTATTTAATTGTCAAAGTTCGTCAACAATTGACCGAGGGGGCGTTTTTGACATTTTTACAGAAAAAAAGCAAAACGCCTAAAATTATTTCATGGTATTAGAGCGTTTTATCTGTGTCCACAGAGTGCTTGAAGAAAGTTAATATAATGTGGACTGAAAATCCACGACGGGAGATCGAGCGAAACATCCGACCCACGACGTATGTGAAAAACACTGCTTTCCGCCGCGGCCTCTTTTAAAATTCGTAAGTCGAGAACCAAATATCCGACGAACTTGCGGTTTAGTGACTACTGTGTTTTTAGAGACGACGCCATAACATATATATATATATATATATATATGATATATATATAATATATCACCTATATATATATATATATATATATATATATATATATATATATATATATATATATATATATATATATATATATATAGGGTGTTTTTTAGCTTAACAGATTTGTTTAAAAAAACATGAATGTTACACTTATGCCGCTTGTGGAGGTGAGTTATACGGCCAGGGGGACATATTATAGGGGCTAATCGTAACGATCAGTCAGCTAATCAATTAAAAT
Organism: Ixodes ricinus; assembly: GCA_037355805.1. NCBI lineage: Eukaryota > Metazoa > Arthropoda > Arachnida > Ixodida > Ixodidae > Ixodes > Ixodes ricinus. The sequence continues at coordinate 51,142 of JAZHYW010001357.1, forward strand.
TTGTTAATTAACGTTTTAACTAATGCAAATAGACATATGGTTCCAATTAGAAACTTGGGCAGCGTCATCGAAAACCACTAAGTCATTCATTTTCAGAAAGACTTTGAGCGCGTGAGAAGCGTAGTAGTGTATTAAAGTTACCACTCGTGGAGCAGGTACAAGGCTGGGGCTAGATAAGAGACGGAAAAATCGCGCGGGCGCCTTACCGCAACCGCTAGCCTTATACCTGCTCCACGAGTGGTAACTTTAGTGCACTACGACGCTTCTCATGCGCTCAAAGTCTTTCTGGAAATGACTGATTTAGTGGTTTTCAATAACGCTGAGCAAGTTTTCTAATTGGATCTATATAGTCTACTTTCATTAATTAAAAGTTAATTAACGAGTTGTAATTATTTAGCCGACTGATTAACTTTTTAATTCTTATTTTTTTGCGGCTTTCTGGAAAACCGTACAAATTCGACGGGTTTTTAAGTTTCGGTTTGCTATCCGGGCGCATCTCCGCCCCGGCAGCACCGCGCCCCGTGGGGACATAGTGCATCCAACCTCTGCTGCGCTGTCATCGCGAGACGCAGCAGAGGCTGGTTGTACTACTCTCCACGGGGCGCGGTGCTGCGGGGCGAGATGCGCTCGATAGCAAACCGAACTTAAAATCCGTCGAACTTGTACGGTTTTCCCGAAAGCGCAAAATACTTCGCATGCCTTCGATCGTTCTGCGATTTGTTGATTTAGTGTTTTTCGACGACGCTGAGCAATTTTCTAATTGAAACCATGCCCTTAAACCCAAAATAAAAAAGTTAATTACGCAAAAATAATTAACAATAATATTATCTCGGACTTTAATAATTTTCCTAAAAAGGCCTCTGGCCCAGGACCAAAAAGACACAAGCCTTTTTTTGGTGCGACGTGTAGTTTTAGCAATATCGAGTTGTCCACCTTTCGTAAAACACCCTGTGTATATATGTATGTATATATATATATATATATATATATATATATATATATATATATATATATGTGTATATATATGTATACAGGGTGTTTTACGAGGTCGTCAACGTATTCCCTGGACAGGACCTGGAGCTTCGCAGCGGACGTTCAACGCACAACGCAATGCCGGACGAGGCGGGCAATGCCAACGGACAACGACCACCCGCTGCACCGCCCATCAAGAACCGTCAGCGAGATCCACCAGTTTTCACTGGAGCACCCGAGGCCGATGTCAACGACTGGCTAAGAAGTTACGACCGGGCTAGCCTACATAACAGGTGGGACGATACTCTCAAGCTCGCGAATGTGGTTTTCTTCTTGAAGGATACCGCACTCCAATGGTTTGATAATCACGAAGAAGAGATAAATTCCTGGGACGGATTCCAATTGGCTTTCGCGGAAGTATTTGGCAAGCCCGAACGCCGCAAACAACAGGCGAAAGATAAACTTGCCCGAAGGTACCAAACTACAACCGAGTCCTCCACGTCCTACATTGAGGACGTCCTTCGCCTGTGTCGGCGCGTCGACACTAACATGACCGAAGAAGACAAAATCCGACATTTGTTCAAAGGGCTATCACACGAGCTATTCTCAATCGTAGCTCCAAAATCACCTCCAACTGTTCAGCACCTCATTACAGAGTGCAAGAAGTACGAGGAGTTGCAAAGCGCCCGCATAACAAAGGAACCCTTCGAACGCCTGCCCGAAGTATCCCCACAGACCACAACGACGTCCGACCTTCCACAATTAATTCGGCAAATCATCCGCCAGGAACTGCTGGCGTACTTCGGCACACCACGATCGTCAGATGTCACCCCAAACCAACGGAGCGACACCGAAACTATACAGAAGGTAGTACAGGACGAAGTACGAGCTGCTCTCCAACCACTCGCTCCGCCTACCCCTACGTACGTACCAGCACCACCAGCACCCACACCCTGCTGCCCAATGCTGTACGACGCACAACCCCGCTACCAGACGTCCTTCCTACACCACCCCCAACCCCCACGACGAATTTATGGACAACAACGACGCACCGACATTTGGAGAACAGAAGACCAGCGCCCGGTGTGCTTCTATTGCCACACAGCTGGTCACATCGCCCGTTACTGCCGTCGACGAATTGATAATAACGCCTATTATCATGCACCTGGCAATCCGTCTCCCTATTCGAGAGACTTTGACGACAGCCGCTCCTCCGACGCACGCCGCTCTGCAAATGATTCACAAACACCTCAAGATCACCGCGGCCGATCACCCTCGCCGTACCCCAGACGTCGCCGATCAGTGTCACCCTTCAACCACGCAGCCGCAGCGTCGACGCCGTCGTCAAACTAAGGAGGGCAGCCTGTGTTGCCACCGGAGGTCAGGCTGCACTGCCACCAGTTGCCGAAAATCCTCCTTTTATTGGACCGACGACACTCAACGTTCATATTGCAGGACAAACATTCGTCGCCTTGGTCGACACAGGAGCCGCCAAATCATGCATATCAGATAATGTCTGCCGCCGCTTACGTAAGGTAATTACTCCAGCCAACGGACACCTATTGCGCATGGGTAACGGCGAATTGGTGCAACCTCTCGGATGTGCATCAGTGTCCATTCTCATTGCAGACGTATCCTATACTGTCGTATTCCTCGTCGTCTCTAACTGCGTCGCTGACGTTATTTTAGGCTGGGATTTCCTGACGTCCACAGACGCCTTCATAAACTGTGCTAGAGGCGAACTAGAGCTGAGCTGCATCGACCCCGTCACTGATCACTCCCATTCGACAAACATGCCCCTTCGCACAAACGACGACCTTCTTTTGCCACCACTATCTGCCGTTGCCGTAGCGCTCACAGCCGACCCGTCGTTTATAGGCACCTCTGGACTAGTGGAACCTGTTGAATCACTATTTGCGAAGAAAAGTATTGTCGTCCCATACTCCATCGTGTCCCTAGTAGAAGGCAGTGTTTGTCTTTGCCTCACCAACGCATCTACGGAGTCGCAAATACTTCCCCGGAACACTCGTGTCGCCAATATGACCATGTATGAGGAACACCACATCGCCACTCTTTCGGAACATTTGTCCCCCCCTACTTGTCCACCCGCGCGCGATATGAGTGACAACTTTACAAGGATGGTGGACGTTAATTTGCCTCCCGAGGACCAACATCGTTTAGTCACCCTGCTTAAAGCTTATTCTGATTTATTTGACTTCAGCAGCCAAGCCCTTGCTCAAACATCCGTTGTCCATCATCACATTGACACTGGAGAGGCACGCCCACTTAAAAGCAGACCATACCGAATTTCACCCACAGAGCGCAAAGTCATCCAACAGCACGTCACCGAAATGTTGGAGAAGAAAGTCATCCAGCCTTCCTTTAGCCCTTGGTCGTCACCCGTTGTCCTCGTAAAAAAGAAGGATGGGTCCTGGCGCTTCTGTGTAGACTACCGCCGTCTGAATAAAGTGACCAGGAAAGATGTCTACCCGCTGCCCAGGATCGACGACACCCTAGACGCCCTCCAAGGGTCATCCTTCTTTTCATCGATGGATCTCCGGACCGGCTACTGGCAAATACCAGTCGCTGATGCTGACAGACCTAAAACAGCGTTCGTCACACCTGACGGCCTCTACCAGTTTAACGTAATGCCGTTTGGTCTGTGCAATGCCCCAGCGACCTTCGAAAGGATGATGGATACATTGCTCCGCGGCCTCACCTGGGATATATGTCTATGCTACCTCGACGACGTCATCGTTTTCTCAACCACACTTGATCAACATTTACACCGGCTGAGGCAAGTTCTTGGTTGTTTTCGCTCCGCACACTTGCAATTAAACTCGAAGAAATGTACGTTCGCTGCTCGACAACTGAAAGTACTTGGCCATGTAGTCAGTGCTAATGGCATCAGCCCGGACCCCGACAAACTCAGAGCCGTTTCTGAATTTCCTGTTCCGCAAGTTCAAAAAGACGTCCGTGCTTTTCTTGGACTATGCACATACTTCCGAAAGTTCATACCTGGCTTTGCTCACGTCGCGGAACCTCTCAATCAACTCCTTCGCAATAACGCCGCATTCAAATGGGGCCCACTTCAACGCCAATCTTTTGAATCCCTTAAATCAGCCTTGACGAACAGTCCCATTCTTGGCCACTTTACTGAAGGAGCCGAAACCGAAATACGAACAGACGCCAGCGGACATGGTATCGGTGCCGTCTTGGCTCAAAACTTTCCAAACAACCAACGTGTTATTGCCTACGCGAGTCGCACTCTTACCCAATGTGAACGGAATTACACAATAACTGAACGCGAATGCTTGGCTGTTGTATGGGCTGTGTCAAAATTTCGCCCCTATATCTACGGCATTCACTTCCACATAGTGACCGATCACCACGCACTCTGCTGGCTCGCCAGTCTGAAAGACCCCTCAGGACGCCTTGGGCGATGGTCCCTCAAACTGCAAGATTATAGCTTCACCGTCCTCTACAAATCTGGAAAAAAACACCTCGATGCCGATGGCTTGTCTCGATGCCCTCTACCGCTCGTCGCTCCTCATCAAGACACAAAAAACTTGCTCACGACAGCACCTCTGACACCAGTTGACATTTCCGCAGCTCAGGCGTCTGATCCTTACCTAAAACCGATAATTGATTACCTTCTTGGGGTAACCCCACATGTCTCACAGAGCACAGTACGCTCAGCGCGTTTGTTCGCCCTTCACAACGGCACCCTATTCAGACGAAATTACGAACCGGAAGGACGTCCTTGGCTTCTTGTCATTCCACGAGAGCTGCAAAAAGATGTTATTCGTGCAAATCACGACGACCCAACGGCCGGACATCTAGGCTTCTCCAAAACGTACTTTCGAATCCGAACGAGCTACTTCTGGACCGGAATGTACCGTGCCATCAACAAATATGTCCGTTCTTGTCACCAATGCCAAACCAGGAAGAGTCCAACGACAAAACCATCTGGTACACTGCACTCCATCTCCCCACCACATCATCCCTTTCAGAGAGTCGGAATTGATTTCTTGGGCCCATTCCCCGTCTCCACCAATAACAACCGGTGGATCATCGTAGCTATTGACTACATGACCCGCTATGCAGAAACCAAATCTGTTCCTGAGGCTACCGCAAGAGAAGTTGCGAACTTTTTCCTCACCTCCATTCTACTACGCCATGGCGCTCCGCAGTCCATTACCAGCGACCGTGGCACCCCTTCATTGCAAAACTTCTGAACGAGGTCCTCAGGCTCGTCAGTACGATTCATCATGTGACAAGCGCTTATCATCCGCAGGCTAACGGCCTCACCGAGCGGCTGAATCACACACTAGCTAACATGATGTCCATGTACATTGCCGACAACCACACCAACTGGGATGAAATCCTTCCTTACGTCACCTACGCCTACA
>JAZHYW010001358.1:0-12071 GCA_037355805.1 Ixodes ricinus
CATTTCATTTCATTTCATTTATTATACCCTTAAAGCGCCCGTAGGGCTTTACATAAGGGGGGCAAGTGCAACATTATTCAAAACACAAACATAAAAGAAATAGAACAAGAAAACAGGTGTTACGGTTGCTATGCGTATAAGTAAGTATTAAGAGAATCTCTGAAAGCAGAGGATTCTTGGATGATTACAATATTATCAGGAAGAGAGTTCCATTCGTATGAAGCTAACTGTAATGGTGAAAATTTAAAGAGGTTTGTTCGTGGAGTGACCAAATGAAGTTTTTGCGAATTGTCAGTACGCGCGGAAATATGCGGTGCAGCCCGGCAATACAGTTCTCTCTTCGATGGGCAGTGGTAATACAAAGTATGTAATGATGCAAGTCTTGAGATTTTCCTTCTGTCTGCAAGAGGTGGTAGCCCAAGTTTTTCCTTTAGTGAGGTGATGCTTGTACGCGTGTAGTTTTTAAGAATGAAGCGTGTGGCTCTGTTTTGCACTAATTCGAGTTTTTGTGTCAAAAAAAGCTGATGTGGATTCCATATTATCGAAGCGTATTCGAGTTGAGATCTAATCAGGGTAGTATATGCTACAAGCTTTGTTTCCCAGTTCGCCATGTGAAGATTTCGTCTTAGAAAACCAAGGCTTTGATTTGCTTTTGCACTTATATGGTTGATGTGGGCTTCCCAAGATATGTTTGATGCGAAATAAACCCCAAGATATTTATATGTGTGCACATGTTCAAGAACTCCATCGAAGAGAGTGTAGTTAAAGTCAGCTGGACATCGCTTAGTACTAAAATTTAGAAATTTTGTTTTTGAAATATTTATGTTCATTTGCCACTTTAGACACCATGTTTCAATTTTAATTAAGTCGTTCTGAAGTTCAATACAATCGTGAACGCTAGATATTTTTCTATAAATCACACAATCATCGGCATACAAACGGATGGTAGACTGGATAGTTGCGGACAAGTCGTTTATGTATAAAAGGAAAAGTAATGGGCCCAGCACGGTTCCCTGCGGTACTCCTGATCTTACTTTCCCTTGACATGAAGATTCGCATCCATAACAGACACTTTGCGAGCGGTCGACGAGAAAGTTTGATATCCACTGTATAACAGATGGTTCTATTTGCAAACCGCGTAATTTAAGAAGGAGTCGTTGATGTGGTACCTTGTCAAATGCTTTTTGAAAGTCGATAAAAATTGCATGGGTTTCAGTTTTAGAGTGAAGGTTTTGATGGAGGTCTGTGACAAATTCAAAAAGCTGGGTTTCACAAGAATGATACCGCCGGAAACCGTGCTGATTTACAAAGAGCAAATTGTTGACCGACAAGTGATCCATAATATTTGAGAAAATTATATGCTCCATCAGTTTACTAGGTACACTTGTCAGAGAGATTGGTCTATAATTCGTCAACTCATTCCTTTGACCGCTTTTAAAAATTGGGGTGACGTTTGCTTCTTTCCAATTGGCAGGAACTATACCAGTTTGTAAGGATTGTTGGAAGAGTAAACATAGGAGAGTGGAAGCTTCATATTTGCAGAGCTTAAGCAGTTTTGTTGAAATATTATCAGGGCCTGGAGCTGAATTGGTTGGAAGATTTTCTATTAGTTTTTGAATGCCAGTCGCACACATGGTAATTGGAGCCATTTGAGTTAGTATACTATCTTCAGGTGAGAGTATTGGCAAGGGAAAAGTCTCATCAGAAAACATTTCACTGAAGAAATTGCCAAATCGTTCACACACGTCAGCAGCATCCAGCTCGTCTCCCGAAGAATCAGTAAAGTGGAATTGAACGGAAGTGTACTTAGGGTTAACTGCATTCCAAAATTTTTTCGGGTTAGTTTTTATAAGGCCGCGTAAATCTTCATTAAAGAACTTATTTTTCGCTTTCTTTATTTCATTTACACACATTTGGTGGATTTCGTCGTACTTTGCAAATGCAATCAAAGAACGCGATATTTTAGCCTGTCGAAAATGTCTTTGCTTTTTGTTGAGGAGTTTTTTAATATGGTGTGAAAACCATGGTTTTTCAGCAGATGACCGAATATTTACTTTTGGAATGAATTGATTGCATAACTCTAGCATCTTATCTTTAAATAATTTCCAATTTTCTTCCACCGCACCATTCCTGCACCTCCAATACGTCAGGTGACACCCCTGGCAGAGGTAAAGCCCTTCCAGGGGAGTCCACTGATGTATCGGAGGTGCGGGTGGTACGGATGGCTCGTAACTTTAGCCTTATACAAGGCCGAAAGGTATAGTGCTTCGTTATTTAGTGCCGACAGCTTTCATAATTCCTACGGATAGCCCTCCATACTGGGCTACAGATATTCCGTCATTTTACGAAATTATATGCCTTGTTTTTACAGACGATCCAGTTTCTAGATTACGGGAAACCTTGCCGGCAATATAAAACCAGCAACTTTTACCAATAAAATGGGAAAACAGATAACTGTCCGTAAAGTGAAATACAGACGTTCCGTCGTTTTACAAAATTATATGCCTTGTTTTTAACAGACGGTTCAGTTTCTAGATTACGGGAAACCATGCTGGCACTATGGAACCCGCAACTTTTACCCATAAAATGGAGTGGAAATTTTTGCAGTGGCTCCCATACCCCTTGTCCAAGTCGAAGATGGTCAGACATCTCCGATTCCCTTTAAAATGAAGCGTCCGTTTCCATTGAAAATAAAAAGTTTAACATTTGATGTCATAGTCATTCGCATTCTTACGTATTTCAACAATAGACATTTAAATCCCTAAATGGTTGAACGATAACAGCCACACAACATTTTGAAAGACGGCTGTAAAACGGTTTCGAAAGACGGGCGAAAAACGGTTGATGATATTGGCCGGAAAACGGTTGACGATATCGGTCACAAAACGGTTGGCGATATCGGTCTCAAAACTTTCCCCGTGATCGGTTCAAGTTATTGGACCGATCTGGAGCCGGGTTGCAAAACATTATGGGACCGTTATTTCTTAAAACTTTGACCGATATTTGTCCAATATTTGTCCAATATTTTCGTGCTGCCTGGGACTGTTAGCGCGAACACGATATCGGCGCATTTTCACATTTTACTTCTAAATAGCATTAGCTAGCACAAAATGTTTTCGGATACATTAAAGAACTAAATAAGCTCTTTCCGTAGCAATAATAACTTGGATGACATCCCTTGGTTTCAAAGAGAAAAACTGGAAAAACCGGCAATCGCTTGTTCGCGCTAACAGTGTCGCGCTCTGTACAAGTGCTACACCTTGTTACGACCGCTGCGCGCTGGCTGGGGACTACGTTGACGCAAGGTGGGAAGTGCTGCATAGATTAACTATAGTCACTGAGAAGGTGAGACCGGCAGGGGTGGGGGTCTTACAAACGCGCGGTATCCAGCATGTGCTCGTAGCCTTCCACCGTGCTTTGGCTACGCGTGCAAGCTCAAGGCTCACGAGACGATGCCGCGTCATCAACGTGCTAGAGAGAAAACTGAAGATATCTCTTCCGTTCTCTTCCAGTCAGTGACTACAGTGACGATGTTAAATGAGCAATGGCGCATGATTTGTCTTCTTTGCACTGCCTCGCAGATGCCTGCAGTCCATAAATACACCAAGTGACTACGAAAATAATTATTAGTCCTAAGTTAGCGCTGTGTCTCTGTCTATCTTCCTTGTCCGTGTCTCATTGCGCATTTTTAATAGTATGAATCACAAACTAGCCCAACTTTCTACCCTCGTTATATAAGGTAGTGTCCAGTCACGCGGGTGCGCAAGTAGCTCTGTAATATCCGGAGGCATTTATGAGATCGAGTATGTATGTAATACATAAGAAGATTATAAGGGGTAAGACGTGGCGTGGCGTCCGTACTCTCCATTCATGAAGCGAAGTCTAAGGGAAGGAGGCGTGGCCACGATATGTCTCTCAGTTTTTCGGTCAGTAGGACTATTCTTTCACGCGTCTTTTCTTTTACTTAGTTTCCCCCTTTCACTACACAGTCCCGGGTAATGTTCATCATGATTTTGAACATTATTCAAAGAGAGGCACCATGTAATTATGGGGCAAACAACCACGTTGCCATGGTATTGCCGTGGCAACACAGTTGAGCCGTCGCCAGATAATGCAACCTCAGTCTATTGGTTAATGAGACGATCATTTTTCTACGACTTTCTTCTTACCGAAGTTTTCAATATTTTACCAGACTGGGGTAATTTTTTCCGTAATAAAAAAATCAGTTAATAAACCTCAATAATTAAATATAGGGCAAACATCTGCGTTACCAAGGCATTGCTGTTGCAACGCAACTCTTTGCCCGATATTTGCATGGTGTCGTTCGCGAAGTCGGTGTAGGACATGTGATATTTGGAGTCCAATAGTTGGCCGACCAGAAGGAAGACGGCGTGATGCGAACATTCTTCACACTGCGCCCGGAGCGTCGGCTAGAGGAATAGACCATTTGCTGCACGTACCCAAGCATCAAGGAGAATGCAGGGATTGGTGTTCCACGCGCCACACGCGCACGCCTTACCCGTATAAAGATTCGAAGTAAATAACCAAAATAAAGCATTCATGAACGCGCGTGCAAGACGCCATTTATTTTAGGTATTTGCTTTAGAAAAGTTACTACTGCTGACGCCAGCACGTGTGGCGCGTGAAACACCAATCCCTGCATTCTCCTTGATGCTTGGGTGATATAGAAAATGGTCTATTGTCATAGTGCGGATTTAAAAAGCGAGCGTGTCAGACGTCTTACGCACGAACTCTCATAAAGTATCTGCGAGTTGAGAAAGCCGTATGAGCCCTGATCCCCCACGTGTGCGTTTCTCTCTGCGGTTATGGGAATGAGCGCCGTCGATACTTGGTGCGTCGAACGTATCCAAAGCAAGCCGCAACAGCGGAGAAACGAAGCAGACCGCAGGCACGCAGCAGACGTACCAAGCCAAGCCACAAAGCGGACCTGCAAAAGTAATATAAACAGAAATCATTTTTTGTTTTTTTTAATGCGAAAGCATTAACTGTTTCTTAGAGCGAACCGACGTCATCAGCTTTGAAACCGCGTCAAACGGCACCTTCCCTGTCTTAATGTCGTCTGTGGCAGAAATCTGATGGATAGGCTCCCATTGTCTGGCGCGCGTCATCAAGGAACAAGGCTCGCATTGGCTCTCGTGCGGCGTAGTTCCAAGGGACGCCAACAGAGAAACCCTCTCCATGGCGGCACAGCGCACGCAGCGGCGGCGAGGTGCGGCGGTTCAGCCCTGGCCGCATGGCAGCACAGCCAGTCCGGGCAAGCTCCGGAGATTTTGCACGGCCGAGCTTAGCGTGGTGCAGCCACTTCACGAAAGCGCGCGCTCGGCCGTCGGCCGGCGAAGCGCGGTCGTCTACGCCTCTACGCCGCAGACGAACTAAGCGAGCGAAATAACGCCATTTATGCTTTCGCATTCACAACTCATAAGAAGGGATTAGGTGTGCTCGGACTTTTTATCACTTCCGCAGCCGTTTGTGCCCAGAAGTGTGAAGAAGTGTACAGACAAGAACTTGGAAAGGACATCGTGCCGGGACGCCCGAGACGGAAAGCTTAAGAGGAAAAGGGAAAAAACGCACATCACATCTTCTGGGATTTTTGAGTGGCTTAGAGGAAGAGAATAGAACAAAAGCAACTGCTTCTTAAAGGAATACTGAACCAAACAATTCAGTGTCCCTGATAAGTGGTGCGCGATCTTTCCACTGAGGCTAGTAGCTTGTCGGGTATGTGAGAGCACACACAAGGAAATCGACGTCTTTGACCTCCATTCACGCTTGAGATGACAGTGAAATATATGAGCTCCGGGAAAAAGCAGAATAAAGACAGGATTTTTGTCTCCACAAGTGAACGTTACGCGTTTGTTAGGCCAATTAATCGTCTACCCTTCATTGTCAGACCCCACTGTGCAGATGAGAAGCCTGACTTTAATCTCGCTCTTCAGGGAACCCACACATTTCACTGTCATCTTAAGCGTGAATGGAACGCTATGATGTCAATTTCGTTGCGTGTGCTCACGCACACCGGCGGCTGCTTCCTGGTGGAAAGATCGGGCTCCACTTATTATGAACAGTGAAATGTTTAGTTCAGCATAGGGTACCTTTATGTGCGCTTTGCTTAGGGTGGAGACATCTGGCCATTTTGTCCCACACGTTTCTTTTCCTTTTTTGTTCAGAAGCGCGTGAAAGAGTGTGTCCCTGCACGCGTTTGTGTCGCTGACTGTGCTATGGTGACGTTTTGTTTTCGTCGATTTTTTTGCATTTTCCCTGTGGGCGCGCGCTGTCGGCATCGGGTACCACAAGGGTGGCATCTCCCTAAGCAGAAGGACATTGAGGCACTCTAGTTCAGCATCCCTTTAAGACTCCCTCTACCTACCCTTTTGTTGGGTTCGCGACAAGCAATCAGCGCCCCCCCCCCAAACCCCACCCTCCACACCTCACTAAGGTTTCTCCGGCGCTTTGTGGCTCTCTCCGTGGCAGGAAAGAGATGAATATTTTCAACTTTTTACCCGCGGAGCCGTAGCCGCCAATCGTCACGTTAAAACTAGACCATTGACATTACTCCTCTACTGCCGGATTCATCCTGGACACGTTTTCTCCTGTTATGCGGCTTGATTTGGACCGCGCTGTAGGCGACCGTATGGCGAGCAGAGGATAGAAGCTTGAATGAGAGCGCGCGGCGTGTGTGCGCAAGGCACTCTGTGAACTGAGTTCTTTTCTGGCGTCACATAGTATGATGTCACGCCGGGTCCTGGGGTATAAACATTTCCATGGTAATTTATAGTTTCCAAATTACCCAAGCACCAAGAAGCATGCTGTGAGTGGTAACGCTCGCTGGACGTGCTTGGTGTCTGCAGTTGTAACGGCATAGAGCAATATAGTAAACGTAGACTGGCCACTGAAGCCTTATTGTGGCCCAGCTCTTAGGATATTACAACCTATGGCTGGCGCAGTGGTGCCTAATTATTTATATATTTTTATACATGTACCATTAAAATATTTTCTCTATAAGTTACATATTTCTAAAGCTATGAGTAGCTTCTTACGTTTTCAAAAATATTACGACGACTGCGACTGGGGCCTTGGCAAGACGTACGACTCGGCATCCGCGCCCTAAAGGCAGCACAGCTGGCGGGAGGGGGGGGGGCGGATGACCGCATGCTGGTGCGGTCATCGCAAGGATTTCTGGTCGCTCCTTTACTGGAGGCGAAGGTGAGAGAGTTAAAGCGCAACCTCGTGGAGTGTTCCAAGCGACAATTGAGCGTCAGCTGCGTCGCAAAAAAACACTTTTCTGTTTCCCATGAATGCAATCCAACTGACGCTACAAACACGAACGTGTTCGTCTTGATTGACGCTTTACTTGATGAGCGTGCGTGCTAGTACACGGTGCATTTGCAATTTGGCACGTCGAGCTCGTTCTCGTGGCTTCAGTGGCCACGCTTTTGCTCGCTCTTGCGAGAAATTGTGATCACATATTTTTACGGACGCCTGCAGAACAGTTATATCTGTTACGGTTGTCTTTCTGGTTACAAAAAAATATTTGTGCATAGCTCAATAGCCTTGTTTGGTTGTTTCCTTCTTTTCTCTGTTGAGTGCAGCGGTTTCTAACTTTGGATAATTGTGCATGATCTGCTCTGAAATTTACAATCTACGCGTGCATTTAAGCAATCGCTCCCTTGCTAAAATTCGTAACTCTAGTTCGTCACGGCAGAAAAGGTGGCCCCAAATTTCGCCTTATACAAACGGAATCAATGATATCTGTTATCCACCCATTCAGATAGAAGCCATCTATGTGTCTTGCCGTGTAGTGAACGGAAGCGCCTAGACAGATTCCACAAACCAACTTCACAACATTCTCTAGGTGCGCTGACAGTAAAGTGAACCGCTCGGGGCCCATGGGGTGGCCACTCTTTACGCTCACTATATTACTTAATGGTAACTGCTCTAAAGCAAGAGCCTAAAACAAATTCCGTCTTGCACGTGCCTTCGTCAACGACTTATGTTGGTTATTAATTTGGAACCTACTAGAAGGGTAAGGCGAGGGCGTGCAGAGCATAGACTTGCATTCCCAGCATTCTCTTTGATTCTAGGATAATTTAGCGTTAGGTATATATTCGCGACTCCAGCGACCTATAGGGGCGCCACCACCAAAACAAACATGGCGGCTGAGTCCAGGTCGTGCGTCGGCTCGGCCAGGCTGCCTGAACGGGTGGCGCATTCAATTTAACAGATTTTCTCTTTTGTTGAGTGTCCAATTTTATAGGTATCGGAACTGAGACGTTAATTAAGGGTAGCCGGTGCACATAAACTTGTAAAGCATAGTTTTGTTTTGCCTGTGTTTCTTTGTTCTTTTCGTGTCAAACTTTCGTTTCGGATATTTCGTTCAAAACCGAAACTATGGGCTCCCGAGAGACGGCAATAGACTCTAATCAGTTTTGATCATCTAAGGAAAGTGGCGATGACTACAGAGTTGTTCCACCGAGAGCAATTTTCAGCTAACTCGCATGCCTCGTCCATGCGACTTATCTGTCCACAAAATCGAGCTTTTGTGCGTATCCGCGTTTAAGAAACAGCTGCAGTCGTCTGCCCGGTCAACTACACAGGCAGTGGCGTATCAACTTGTCTTTGAGGGGGAGGGGCAAACCAGACCCCCCCCCGGGTCGGGGTGCGTGCCCGTGGTGTCTCTTGGGTGCCGACGGACAGTATTTGCCCTGCCCAGTGGCGGCTGTTTCAGGGGGAGCAAAACACATGCCCTGCCCCCCCCCCACCCCCCCACCACACACTCTGAGAACTTGGGGGCAAGCGCCCCCTTGGCCCCCCGGTTGGGTACGCCCATGAACAGAGGCTGCAGCAAAATTACGAAAATTAAGCAAGCGCTTCTTGAACCAAGGAGGCATTTTAGCCCGCTGGCACCCCCACTAAGCAGCTGATACTCGTATTTCAATTCTGGTATTAGTAGAAATCAAAAAGTCTTTTTGACGAGCGGGTTATGCATTATATTACGTTCTATGTCCCACTAAAGCGATATTAGTATATTCTTCGGTTTGAAATATGAGCTTAGTTGACTAGCTATTGGGTGGACTGCTGAATAATATTTGACGGGCAGAGATATACTACTTAAACTTAGCCAAATGGTTCTAGCCGGTAGCACGGAGACGAATGCAGACAAACTGAAGAATGTCTTCATCGGAGATTCACGCAGAGCCTCTCTGCATTGAACTTGACTTTCTGAACGGAGAAAATGATTATTTTTTGTGGCCGGTCAACCTGAGCAATGTAGACGTATATTGCTGATGGCTCCGGCGGGGGTATAATATAAATGTTGGAGGCACGATAGATCATAATGCCGTGACAGCTTCTTTGCGAGACGCGTCCCCACCTTTTAAAAGCAGACCATTTCCCTCATTAATCATATGCAGCGAGCAGGTTTTTCTGAATCAATTAATAGCGAAATCAGCCCAACTCCTTTAGTGTGGTCCAGAGGCTTTTCGGCAAAAAGCAGCCAAGATTAATAGCCGACGTACCGACCGGCGTGGGTGGCTCAAACTTGAAGCTAATCGAACACAACTAAACTCAAGAAAAGCAGCTATCAGCCATTCCCATTCACTTGACTGCAACATTGGTGTTCCCTCCAGTGAAACATATCGTCTGGACGTCCTCAGTCCACTGTTCTACATCCTTATAAAGAAACCATTTATCAGTTACCAAGTAGTCGTCACTTTTAAGGTGATTCGAGACAGACAAGAAATCCAAACGTTTTTCCGTGATTCCTCCCCATCCAAGAAATCGAAAGCACGCGACCGTGTGTTGTGGAGTAAAAGGGCTTTCAAAGACGTGATGGAAGAAAACAATCTACATAGGTTTCTTCACCACACTAATGAACACTCAGGCAAACTTAAAAAAGTTTCGGACCTTCGTCAAATTACATTGTTCGCCACCGCGCCGACAACACGTGTCCGCGAAAGCCACCAGAGACGCAGAGGGGCGCGGAGCGGCCTGGTCCGGCTGGTTCCCGGTTTTTCCGCTTGGTGGCGTCCGTTTTGCTGGAGTCGCGAATTGACCATTTCAGAAAAAGGCTTCTAGTCAGAGCTACTTTTAGTGTTGGTGAGTTTGGCTCTTGATTTGGTCGCCGTTCGAAGCGACGAACATGCACTAGCTGGCCTGTGATCTAGCACGTGTTGCCTGCGATTTTTGTAAATATTTGAATGGTTTGTGGTCCAGCGGGCAGTTTACAAACAAGCCCACCTGAAATGTGGGCACTGTGTGTGCGGAGAAAATAGGTCGCGTGACGTGGAGTGTTTGCGCACGTTCCATACAAGTAACAGCGTCACCGCTGTGGTGTGGAGCAGGGTCTGTGTGTTGGAATGTAAGGTCTTTCTCACAAGTTGGCGTGTTTTGTTTTCCACAGTCTCGGGTTCCTTGTAATCAACTGCAGCTTGTTTGCGCACTTATTTTTGTTCTGTTCACCGTCTTCCGTACTGGCCGACGTACTGCCCGAGCGCGGTTGAGTGATCTTATAGAGGAGCGCTTTCGAAAGTACTCTTACGCGATCTGTGAGTAAAGTAACATTTTGTATGCAGAAACAACAGCGTTTACAATGTAATATGTATTCTGAGGCAATTCAATGTCGGAGCGTGGAGAAAGGTTGCGTCTACAGCCGTGCTGACCACTGAATATACACTGTTACACCGGCACCTGCTCTTGGGGACAACGTGTTGTTGCGGTATATAGACAAATTTATGGTCGCCCATGCACCAACGCAGTATGAACAGTTTTATCGCCTTTATCGGTTTGCACCGATAAAGGCTGTGTATAGGCAGCAATTGGGTCTTCTGAGTTACAACATATACTTGCTTGAGTATCGTATAGATGTATGGTTTGTATGCTTTTGTATGTTTTCCTTTTAATTATATGCTTTTCAACTGAGTCGTTTCTTTAAATTGTGTCTTTTGGCATGTTACTCCGATGACTTCTTTCGAGTTCAGGATAACATGCTCGATGATATGTCCAGAGAGTCGCCGAAACACCGTGTTTCACCCAAAATCGATACATCATGTTGTTTTCAGTAGGAAGCCATCTGCTCCTACTAAGACTGAAGAAATTGCGTTCACACTGTTGACACGTCTTACAAAATACATGGTATTCTGTACTCGCTGCAGACATTATGACGAAACTACCATCAAGACTCGCCTCACCCATCTTCGAAGCATGTTTACTTCATGGGTATGTACCTTTGAAACATCTCTGCAGACAATTGCTTGCATTACCAATAAGACAGGAAAGACCTACAAGATTGGAACGTGTCTGGGACATGTCGGCAGCGTCTCTTATGTATGGTGTATTAAGAAGTGGGACTGTGGCTTTACGGAAACGGAGTGAAAATGTTTCACGGTGCCTTGCAACAAGTACATAGCATGGAGAGTTTTTATACTCTCTTTCACTACGAGCTCAAACGCATCACGCTACAATCGGAAGTATTAAATCAAACCTCGCCAAAAGTGTGTGATTAAGGCTGGGTCTCAATTATAATGATCTGGCGTCGAACTCTGCATGTTTAAGAGATATTGCATAATATATAACGCAGGAAAGGCGAACATCTGAAAGCAAGCCGAAATAGAAATGAACGGCTCTAAATTCGTTTCATTACATAAAGCGTAGTTTTATTTTTTTATTTTATTTTTATTTTGAAACGGAGGATCTTAAGGTGTCAGCGTCTTGTCTCTCAGCGACCATGCAGTTTAACGCTTCACTCTTCAATTGTTTACAGAGGACGAGACTCCATTGACGAGATGGGTAATCGGCTTTTTTTCTACTGAGTGTTTGACGTCATTAAACTGTTTCCTTCAAAGAAAGCTTTTTTATTTTACTAATTCTCATAAACTGCGTTTGATGCGACGATCCTATGCTTTTATGAAAGGGCTGTTGTAACATAAATTTCTGCATTTATTTTCATTTAGTAGCCCACCTATTTGCGCTATGTCTCGCTAACACTTCCTGAAAGTTTCGTAACATTTGCAGGTTTTATGGGTAAGGTGTACACTAAGATTTTATTCTTAACACGA